>JAFEMH010002325.1:0-242500 GCA_022495995.1 Adenophora triphylla var. japonica | reverse complement strand
AAGAGGAAAGCTAGCCTTTTTTTATAGTGCTTTTCTTACTCGTCGAAAGCATAAGTAAGGTAAGGTTTTTACGTAAGGTTTAGCGTAGGCCTTTAGTAGTTCTAGGAATAGTGATTCATCAGAATACAGCTATTTCTGAGGCCTTGAGCCCCCAAAATTGTTTCTTTTTCGACTTTTTAGATCAATTCTAGTTAGATCAATTCTAGAAAAAGTATAAAAATTCTTTCCATTTAAGAAAGTCAATTATCTATCCACTCTAATATTGAATGTCCGAACACCCAGAGATTCTCGCGAGTCTGAATATGTATCTACAATATCAAAAAGATCTTTAGAGAAAAGACTGAGGAGGACCTCGAACACCGGTTGTTTCTGAAGAAGAGGAAACGTGATCAAAAAGCTGAGAATGAGATTGCTGCAAAGACTCAAAAAGCTGAGAATGAGATTGCTGCAAAGACTCAAAAAGCTAAGAATGAGATTGCTGCAAAGACTCAAAAAGCTGAGAATGAGATTGCTGCAAAGACTCAAAAAGCTGAGAATGCGATTGCTGCAAAGACTCAAAAAGCTGAGAATGAGATGGATGAAAAGACTCAAAAAGCTGAGAATGAGATTGCTGCAAAGACTCAAAAAGCTGAGAATGCGATTGCTGCAAAGACTCAAAGTATATTGAGATCACCCGAAATGCCTCGTATGACGAGTCTTTCTACCTTTCTCAAAAAGTGTGCTTGTGTGTGTGTTTGTGTTGCATTTTGAAAAGGAGCTTGAATGACAAGCTTTAATCTTGGTTTGAGTGACAAACGTTGATTTGTGGTAAAATGAGCGTTTGAATGACAAACGTCGGTTTTGAGTTAGAAAAAGGGGTTCGAATGACGAACTTGTTCGAATGACGAACTTGAATCTTTAGTTTGAATGACAAACGTTGATTTTGGTAAAAGAGCGTTTGAATGTCAAACGTCGGTTTTAACTCGGAAATGAGTCGATTTTGAGTTGTTTTGAAAACGGGTTCGAATGACGAACTTGAATCTTTAGTTTGAATGACAAACGTTGATTTTAGTAAAAAGTGCGTTTGAATGTTAAACGTCGGTTTTAAGTCGGAAATGAGCGTTTGAATGTCAAATGTCGGATTTTGAGTCGGAAATGAGCGTTTGAATGTCAAACGTCGATTTTGAGTTGTTTTGAAAACGGGTTCGAATGACGAACTTGAATCTTTAGTTTGAATGAAAAACGTTGATTTTAGTAAAAAGAGCGTTTGAATGTCAAACGTCGGGTTTTTTACGTTGTTTTGAAAACGGGTTCGAATGACGAACTTTCGATTTTGAATCGGGCATTGTAATGTTACCAATTTTATGAAAAAGGTAGTAAATGAGATGCGATCAACGAGTCATTTTGTGACTCGGACATTTGTAAGTAAATACTATCAACAAACCAAATGGCTTGAACTTGTAAATGACAGTATTGAAATGCGGTGTCAACGGAATCGAACGATCCGGACGGTAAAAGTGCGATCGACGAGCCAAACGGCTCGGATTTTGTAAAGGTGCATAAAGTAAATAGCGATATTGATAGATCAAATGATCCGGACTTTGTAAATGACAATCACGAACCAAACGGTTTGGACGGTAAAAAGCGAATCAAATGATCTAACAATTCAGACTATATATGACAGAAACGTAAAAACGAGACTAGAACGCCGTTTTAACCCGAAATTACTTCTCTTACGAAAGAGAAGATGATTAGGGACTAAAACGTATCAAGTCCCGTAGATGGCGTTACGTCTACATTTTGAAATTTTCGACCGGATCGAAAATAGCGTTTAACATGTAAATCGAGACGAAACAGAGTTTTAGAGAGAGAGAGTGTTACCTATGGATAGGGATTGACTCTTTGGCTTGGAAGACGTATAAGGGATACGATTTAGTGTTTAAGAGGTGTTTCGGAAGTTTTTGGCTCGTGTTTGGTTGAAAAACGTGGTTTTCACGCAAATTGAGGCATTTTCGGGGCTCGTAAGGGGGTATAGGCTGCTAGAACCGTGGGGTTTTCAGGAGGGGTAATAAAATTGTGACCATTTTACAGAATGACAGCCTCTATATTTATAGGGGGTAATTCTGCAATACAGGCCGGACGGCCTAACCTTCAATTTGGGGGGTTTTGGGTATTTTGAAAATTGCAGGGACTTGATGAGTATTTTGATTTTTCATGTAAAACTGGCCGGACGGCCTAACTATCAATTTCAGGGGTATTTTGATCTTTTCACCCTTGAATTTGATTGATGGGGATGGGGGAGGCTGTGCATGTGTGCCACGTGTCCCTGTTAGTCACCAAGGGTAGGGTTTTTGTCCCTTTAATCCCGGTTTTGGCTGTTTTCTAAATAACTGTCCGGAAAATGTCCGGAACGGCACCGGAAAGTCTCGAAAATTGCATTTTTCGAGGTAAGTGGTACTTTTACATGTGATAACGTGTGTTGAGTACACTTTGAATTTGGGATGCACGGGGCAGTCCTGGGAAGTCTCGTTGACTCGGGAATGGGGAGTTTAACGGGTTCCGGTTAACTTGGAAAGGGCCAGTTAACGGATTCCGGTTAACTTTTAACGAATTTAACGATCCGAATTTGGGTACTGTGAGTACCCCAATCCAACTCGCGACCCAATAAAAGTGCCTTTTACTTAATAAAAGTGCGCTAGGGAGCATTTTGGTAAATTTCCAATCCATTCAGAGACTTCCGGGAGCTTTTTATAAGTTTCTTGGGCCGGAAGTACCCGTACGACGTTAATCCTAGCAAAAGGACCTACGGGGGATTATAAAGTTTGGACCTGTTGGGAATTAATCCTGGAAGGGTCCAAAATCGCTACCTTGCATGTTTCTAGAAGGAAAGCAGTTATGGCTTGTTGCGTCGTGCGACATATCGAGCCAACAGAAAAGCCAATCGTTGCGTCGTGCGACATTTCTAGCCAGCTCCATGCAGCCTATAAATTGAACCCTTCCCCTCTCATTTTGGATTCCTTCCAGCCTCCCTAACGTCACTCTGTCAAAATCACTCCAGAGTTTCCTCTCTCTCCTCTACACACACAAACACACACCCATTCTCTCATACACCAATTCCATCTCACCTTCACACACTTGAAGCTCCAAGCTAGAACTTCTAATCCAAGATTCCGAATCTCATTCCTGAAGCTGAGTTGAAGCTCCTTATACCTAACTTGGTATAAGGATTGTGGACTCCAAGGGTAACAAGTTCCCTCTCTCCCTACATCTCTCAATTCCATACTTATTCATGCCATTTCCATATGATTTCATGCACAAGTTGCTAATTATGTTCAATCTGATGTAATTGCTGGATTCTAAACCGCAATCTCTCTGTTTAAATCTTTGTTTCTGTGGATAGTTCGCTCATAAATTAATATTGATGTAATGATGCATGTTCATTCAAAGTAGGTGTGGATCTTTAAAGTGTTCATTGTTGATATATATGGTCTCTGGAATCCCTCTGTGGTATAACTTGATTTGATTATGGCCTTGATACTTCTGCAAGTGAACTTTGTAAAGCTCTGCAAGTTGGCTAGATGTGTCATGCGACAGACTTGGACATGCCATGTCCTGCGTCGTGCGACACAAGTAGCCAATCTGCAGCAGCTTCATTTTCAATTGTAATCTGTTCTCAGTTTTGTAATCGGGATGTGGCCCCCTGTACCAAGTGGCTCACAAGATGTAATTCTCTCATTTTGATCAATAAAACAAAGAATTAATATGCATTTTATCACATATTTTGTCTCACACAAATTGCACACACTTTGAATGGATTGGATGTTGAACGTTGAAAGATTCGTCCGCGAGGCGTGTTGGGTGAACTCTCAGTTCTTCCCAACACGTAACCTGACCCCCGAACCCACTTTCTCTTTTTTTTTTTTTAAAAAGGTTTTCAATATTTCCTTTAAAACGGCGTGACGACTCTCTTTAAATTTTTAGCGAGCGTACATTCAGTGGCGACTCTGCTGGGGAATACTTGAAACTTATTTTCAAAAATGGGTCAAGCTTTCGTTCATGTTCAACATCTTTCTCATTCATTTGTGTGTGCTTTATTTGTGGCATTATATGTGTTATTTGCATTTTATGTGCTTTGTTGTTTCTTTGTTCTCCATGATTCCTATTTTTTGTTGTACTGAAGCTTAGGATGAGTTTTTGCATTGCTTGGGGCTTGATTCTGGTTTCTGCTTGAGGTTCTGGAATCCTGGCTTGGCTAGTCGTGTGACAGGATCAGCCACCCTGCAGAAATAAATCCATACAAATGTCCCTACTTGCCCATATACCATATACACATACATAAACTCACCACCAAAATGACCAACCGGCCATTTATACGAACAGACGTGGGCACCACCACATAAGTCCAGTTAAATAACTAAAATCTGAAAAAATCTATTTAGAATGTTTATGTGCTAACAGGTACAGAAAGGTAAGAATCATTCGGGTCCATCCGAGACCAGCATGCATATATCCTTGCATTACATGAGCCGACAGAACCTCCACCTCAACCAACAAACTTCAAAGTCTGTAATGGCAGCAACGACTATAAAGTTCGTGACCTCAGCAACAACAACGACACTTGTGACCTCAGGAGGAACATCAACAAAGTCTGTAACCTCAGCAACTTCAAAGTCCGTGACCTCGGCAACGTCAACAAAGTCTGTAACTTCAGCAAATTTAAAGTCTATAACCTCGGCAACGTCAGTAACCTCGGGCGGCGCATCATCAAAAGCGGATATTTTCAGAATTGGGTCAAGTCCTTGATTTCTTAGTATGAATTTATTCATGGTTCGAAAGCACTCAAACAACCTCAGCTACGTCAGTAACCTCGGGCGGCGCACTTCAACAACTTCATCAGCAAACCGGGTATCATCAGAATTGGGTCAAGACTTTAATTCCTCAGTATGATTTTACCTTTTCAAAAAAATCTTTGCTTTTCAAAAATGATTTTCAAAATACCTAAAACAGCCCTTTTAGTGTTTTGGAGTCGAACTACGTTATGGTCTAATTCTCTGATAGAGATACGTAGGCAGCCGTGCGGCACGACCATCCCAATGTTCAGAATGATGTTTTTTCTATTGACGACATGACTTCTTTCATAAGTCTTGTTGCCGAGGGGCTCTGTAGACTCCCCGTTCTGAACCAATAATTCATGATTACACTACTCTTTGTCTCTCTTTTGTGTTTTGATGAAAGCATATTAGTTTCATCATGTTTCGTTAAGTTTCTAACTAACCTCGTTAGTTTTGGACCTAACTAACTAACGGAATAACTGAAGAGGACAGAATAGTCGAATGACTAGTTGTCCCGCGCGGAACAAGCGTGTCTCGCGCGAGACAACCCCTCTGCAGGATGTGTAGAATCACTTTCCTTCTCCGTCTCAACCTCTTTTCTCGATAAATCTTATCTAATTCGGGTATCCAATGATTGTGGAGTTCCAGAACATTCCTTGGGAGGAATCCCAATCCAATTTTACCTCCTAAAGCCCCTATAAATACTAGATGACTTTCAGTATTTCGGATCCCCGACCGACAGGTCAAAACACACAACTTAGTGGTTTCTCTCCTTGAAAGATTCCTGTAAATCACTCATAAACAAACACCCAAAACTCATCCATCAACCTTGTTGATTGAAGAACATCAAGCCTCAAACCTTAAATCAAGGCAAAACTCTGTCCAAATCCTTTCTCGACCGAGGAAGGAGGAAGAAACCCTTAGAACCACGTTCTAAACCGAATATTCCCTAAGCATAAGGTAAACTCCTATATTTTTATTCTCTTCTTCTCAATCTCTCTCTAATTGCTTTTAGAGTAGTGTAATCCCATCAAAAGGGTTAGTCTAGAGTCCCTTAAATTCATGGAGGTGATCTCGAAGCATACAACCCGACATTCCTAATTAAAAAATTAATTAAGGTTTTCTTATTTAAATATTGTTTAATTGAAAATCTCCCTTAAGTAAGACCGATCTTCGAATTGGGTGGATGTGGTGCTCCTCGATCTTCCAAATCCATCACTTAAGCCCCGAACCCAAATCTTTCAAAAGGTTTTTCATATTGTTTTTCTAAATAAATAATAAGTGGCGACTTTGTTATTCAATAAAATGGCAACGCTACAGTTTGGTGACTCCGCTGGGGATTTTTAAAATTAAAGTGTCTTAGACTTGCGTCAATTAAGGGGGATTTAAAAAAAAATCGATTTACTGTTCAGTTTCAGGCTAGTCTCGCACGAGACAACTCTTTGTCCCGCGCGAGACAAAGCTTCGGTAATCTGTTCGTTTTCTGGTTTTTCTTGTTCGTCTCGAGATCCGAGATGAGATTTGAACATGTAAGGGGGATTCCAGATTACAATATTTGCAGAGTCTTTTCATCTCAAGGCCTCCCTTGAGATGTAGGACTCGAAATTGTGCGTTTATTTTATGTAAATAATTGATTATTATTTAAAACTGCGTGCGATTGGTTTTTGATTAAAGTACGGTCCATGGAGGATTCAGGAGTTGTAATTTAAATTAATTTATTTCTCTCTCTCTCTCTCTCTCCCCTTTATATGGAACTACGATGGCCTGAGTCTTCCTAATTTGAGAGAAACGTAGGCAACCACTTGGTGCGGCCATTATCTGTTTTTCTTTTAGTTTTCAAAAATAAAAACTTTCTATGTTACTCTATCACCTAGAATCGACTCTCACACACGCGCACATCATGATATAGCTGTCATTGCACTACATACCCTTGATAAATTCGGGACCCACACTAAGGACGGATGACGGTAATCACCTAATCGCCGGTCTCTCCAAAGTTGGATCATCCCACTTCGCGTCTTCAATCCATCTAAATTGTCATATCGCGAGAAGCCTAGCCTTCCAGCCCTGCATCAACCACATATCATGTAAATTTACTTTTTAGGACACTCCATGACCGGTCGATTTGATTTTGGAGTCTTTGTAATCCATTGTCAAGATCGTCTTTTTGTGCAATAAGCCATGGAAAAGAAATCAAAAAATAGTCGCTTCGGATTTGTCCCTTCGAAAATGCCCCTATGATTGTCCTTTCGGATTGGCCCCTAAAGAGAATTTTTTTTTACCAAATTTATTGCACAAAACTCAATGTTACTTGAGATAACTTTGACCCCTAGGTCCTTAGGTTTGGATTCTTAATATTAGAAACCCCCAAAACGGATTCTCAGTCCGACCAAAATTAGGATTAAAATCAGAAAAAATGTGACTTTCAGTGGTGTTGTCTTGCGCGAGACTACTTGTCCCGTGCGAGACAAGTGTTCTATCTTTTCTTGTTTTGGCCCAAACCTTCAAGCCTTCATACCCCCTATTCAGCCGACTTGTTGGGACTCGATCATGGTTTAACACAGTTGCAACACATCAAGGTCCATCGCCAAATCTCGACACCATGTCTGCTTCTCCTTCTGTCACCGAAGCCGAAATCAAGGAAGCTAAGGCCGAACTCATCCAAGCCCTGCTTAAGATGGATGAACAAAGTAAGAAAATTGATGATAAAAATCCCCAAATGACTGCCCTCATGCAAGAAATACACGAGATGAAAGTCAAGAAAGGAAGAAAGCAAACGCAAAAGATGGATCCTCCTTCGATGAAGAGGAATCCTACCCCAAAAGGAATAGGAAAATCAAGAAGTCAAGCAAGAAAGAGGAAGAATCCAATTCATCCTCTTCCTCATCCTCATCCTCCTCCGGAACATGTCTCCAAGAGTACTAAGACTAAGAAGGAAGGTAGTGATGAAACTACTAAGCTTGATAATCATGTTACTAAGAACTACCTTGAGAAGAAACTTGCAACTCTTGACACTTCAAAGGGTTCATTCGTCCCATTTGAACCCAATGCTCTTCAACAATCCATCACCAAGTTTCCTCACAAGTACAAAACACCCGACATTGACAAGTTTAATGGCACTACTTGTCCTCGAGCTCATGTTGAGACCTACACTTGGGCTATGCTTTCAATGGGCGTTGATAACACAATCTTGGCCCAATGTTTTCCTCAAACTTTGGAGGGTGCTGCAAGGGATTGGTACATGTCTCTTCCTACGACTACAAGGCTTGACTGGTCGTCTACATGTTTAGTGTTCCAAAGACAGTTTGAAGACAACTCCACTTACCGCCCTACTAGGAGGGATCTTGAACAAACCAAGCAAGATGCAAATGAGTCTTTTGCTGACTTTGCTAGAAGATGGAGACTCAAATTTACTGAAATTGTCGAGAGACCTACTATCAAAGAGCAAATCCACATCTTCCTCCAATGCCTCCGTGATGAATTTCAAGAGAAGCTCGTCGGTAATTACTTTCCTAGTTTCAATGAACTTCATGAGTCCGGAATTAGGATTGATGAATTCCTAAAAGGTAAAAAGAAGGAAAGTACTTTTCGCTACAACAAACCCACCACAAGTAAGGATGCTTCAGTCAATACTATTGCATTCAACCGCCCCAACACCGGCAAGTATTCTGCTGTTCCTCCTTCCGAAAGAAAAAGAGGCACTATGACAAACTTTAAGGAATCACTTAAGAAGAACTCTTCGATGTGCTTGTGAAGAATGAAAAGATCAAGCCAAGGGAAGGTGGTCCTCATAGGGATATGGGTCCTAATCGTGCTCATCACTTATTCTGCAAGTACCACAACTTCACCGGCCACGACACCAACACTTGCCACCACTTGAAGGAAATCATCCAAGACCTCTTTGACAATGGAGGGTTAGAATGTCCCAACGTCATCACGAATCCTCTCCCTCATAATACATGAAGAAGATGAAGCTCCAAGGAGAAATATACACTTACCACTTTGGGGCTAAAACTATTCTCTTCCTCTCTCCTTTGATAGAAGTAGATTAGGTTTTAAATTTCCAAATATGACTCGAAGAGTCGTTCTGTCTTTCTAGTACTTCTCACCTTCTCTAGTTTGTGTCTTCTAAACTATCGAGTATGTTTTTAATTTCTCCGGTAATCAAAGTCATTTTATTTTCCTAAACACTTTTCCTAAGGTTGTTCTACCTCATGAGTATCATTTAATTCATGTAAAATAATGGACTCTCCATTCCCTAAATCATCACAAAAATAGAAACTTCTAAACGAGTTTAAGAAGAAAGTTATCATTAGAAGGCTTAAGGGCTAAACATTACCCCTACCGAAAGTCAAATGTCAACAAACGAAGAAAGCCAAAAGTGCTGCTGTCAACTTTCATTCCAAGAAGAGTGAGGCTACTCAATTCAAAGCTTTGAGAGTACAACAACAAAAAAAAAAAAAAAAAAAACTCTCAAGCTTTCATCACCCCACAACAAAGGTTAAACTCCAAATGCATGAAGGACTCTCCCACAAAGAAGAGAAGTCAAGTGATACCGACAAAAGAAATGAAGATTACTCAATATCCTCTTACAACAAGTGAAGAAAACTTTCAGTATCAAGAAAAATATTTACCATTAAGTCATACTAACGATTGGCTTTCTTCTCAAACTTATTTAGAAATTTCTAGATGATGCACGATTCATTAAAAGGTAGAACAACTTTTCTAGATCTTTGAGCCAAGTAGTGTTTCTTGTTGAGTCTAGAGGCTTCCTATTAGCCACTCTTACACAAACTCTTGAAATTCAAGCATCAAAACTGAGGCTTCCTAACCTTTCCTCCCCCAGTCAATCTCTACTTCAACTCTTCAAAATAATCAAATCTGCATTAGGGACTTTCCTCTTTGCTTCTCATTCTCATCATTAGAGAATACAAATCTCCAAAATGTTTGGATCACCTTCCGAAGAATAAAGTCCGTCTCTCCTAAACTAACTTGAGATCTCATTTCTCTCTCCTCAATAAGAGTTTCTCTACTGAGTTCTCTTCGAGTTAACATACTATTTTCAAAAAGAAAAAAAAGACGCAAAAGAGATGTCCGCTAGATTGAAAACCCGAAAGGGAAGTCTAGGTAAAAGCCAGGGTGCATCACAAAAAAAAAAGAAAAAAGAAAAATCAATGACAAAGGGAGAATATTCTTCAACCTTCTTCATCGAACATCATTCGATCCTCTTCAAATCAAATCAACAAGGAGAGCCTTCTTCTATCATCTTCAAATCAAGAGAGCAGCCTCACAAACCTATTCATAAAGTCATCTACCACTTGCAAGCAACTTGGGACTTGAGACAGGAAAGAGACTTGTACATAAAGCCATTACGACAGTCTACAGATTTGTAGTCGTTTGCCTCCTAGAGACACGATTCATTTGCCTCCTAGAGACACGATTCAAGGGAGAATTAAGAATGAAGGTTTGCAATAGGCCTAGATGTGTTCACACAAAGTTACTCATCGAAATTCTACAACAATGAAGAAACAGTACGAGATAGTCTCGCTGACTAGCAACAAATTCTGCATAAACCTGATTTGGTCCCAACTTGTCAAACACAAGTTCGCTCATATAGTTCACCCATCTCAAATATAAATCCATACAAATGTCCCTACTTGCCCATATACCATATACTCATACATAAACTCACCACCAAAATGACCAACCGGCCATTTATACGAACAAACGTGGGCACCACCACATAAGTCTAGTTAAACAACTAAAATCTGAAAAATCTATTTGAAATCTTTATGTGCTAACAGGTACAGAAAGGTAAGAATCATTCGGGTCCATCCGAGACCAGCATGCCTACATCCTTGCATTACATGAGCCGACAGAACCTCCACCTCAACCAGCTAACTTCAAAGCCTGTGACGGCAGCAACGACAAACAAAGTCCGTGACCTCGGCAACAACAGCGACACTTGTGACCTCAGGTGGAACATCAGCAAAGTCTGTAACCTCAGCAACTTCAAAGTCCGTGACCTCGACAACGTCAACAAAGTCTGTAACTTCAGCAACTTTAAAGTCCGTAGCCTCGGCAACATCAGTAACCTCGGACGGCGCATCATCAAAAGCGGATATTTTGAGAATTGGGCCAAGTCCTTGATTCCTCAGTATGAATTTATCCATGGTTCAAAAGCACTCAAACAACCTCAGCTACGACAGTAATCTCGGGCGGCACACTTCAACAACTTCATCAGCAAACCGGGTATCATCAGAATTGGATCAAGTCTTTGATTCCTCAGTATGATTTTACCTTTTAAAAAAAAATCCTTGCTTTTCAAAAATGATTTTCAAAATATCTAAAACAGTCTTTTTAATGTTTTGGAGTCGAACTACGTTCTGGTCTAATTCTCCGATAGAGATACGTAGGTAGCCGTGCGACACGACCATCCAAATGTTCAGAATGATGTCTTTTCTATCGACGACATGACTTCTTCCATAAATCTTATCGTTGAGGGGCTTTGTAGACACCCCATTCTGAACCAATAATTCATGATTACACTACTCTTCATCTCTCTTTTCTGTTTTGATGAAATCATATTAGTTTCGTCATGCTTCGTTAAGTTTCTAACTAATTTCGTTAGTTTTGGACCTAACTGACTAACGGAATAACTGAAGAGGACAGAATAGTCGAATGACTAGTTGTCCCGCGCGGAACAGGCGTGTCTCGCGCGAGACAATGCCTCTGCAGGATGTGCAGAATCACTTTCCTTCTCCGTCTCAACCTCTTTTCTTGATAAATATTTTCTAATCCGGGTATCCAATGATTGTGGAGTTTCAGAACCTTCCTTGGGAGGAATCTCAATCCACTTTTACCTCCTAAAGCCCCTATAAATACTTGATGACTTTAAGTATTTCGGATCCCCGATCGAAAGGCAAAACACACAACTTACTGGTTTCTCTCCTTGAAAGATTCCTGTAAATCACTCATAAACAAACACCCAAAACTCGTCCATCAACCTTGTTGATTGACGAACATCAAGGCTCAAGGCTAAAATCAAGGCAAAACTCTGTCCAAATCCTTTCTCGACCGAGGAAGGAGGAAGAAACCCTTAGAACCATGTTCTAAACCGAATATTCTCTAAACATAAGGTAAAATCCTATATTTTTATTCTCTTCTTCTCAATCTCTCTCTAATTGCTTTTAGAGTAGTGTAATCCCATCAAAAGGGTTAATCTAGAGTTCCTTCAATCCATGGAGGTGATCTCGAAGCATACAACCCGACATTCCTAATTAAGAAATTAATTATGATTTTCTTATTTAAATATAGTTTAATTGAAAATCCCCCTTAAGCAAGACCGATCTTCGGATTGGGTGGATGCGGTGCTCCTCGACCTTCCAAATTCATCACTTAAGCCCCGAACCCAAATCTTTCAAAAGGTTTTTCTTATTATTTTCCTAAATAAATAATAAGTGACAACTCTGTTATTCAATAAAATGGAAACGCTACAACGAGCAGCACCACTTCCTCTTCCCGTCATATCTGCACAAACAAACAACAAAGATCAGTTTTGGCCAAGGCATGCGAAAGACGAGGACGAGGAAGGGCATCACTCCCCGTCCTAATAAGCTAATGTCGAGTAGGAATTCTTACCCAACAATGGACGCTCCAGATGGTCAGACTTCAAGTAGTACAAGTTGATATGGTCAAGGATTTCTGACCTACCATGGAACATCACAATATTTGGGGAGTCTATGCTAAGACGATCAATCCTAAACCGACTAGGATAGCGTACATCGGTTCTAGGAGCTTGGTATCTCGTCAAATCTCCTCGATTTCACCCAAACTTATCATCATCCACGGCCCATCAATTCTTTGATAAATCCTAAGGTTTTGGGTGTGGTAACAATATAGGTCATTGGGGTTACCCCTCCATGTTTTTGCCATGGCTATTACATGAAGAAATCACAAAGATAAAACTCAAGAAAAGCTTCAAAAACAAGGACAACAATGGCGGTTCTAGAAACTTCGAACAAAACCGGATGAAAATCAAGAAATCAACACCCAGAAATACGAGAAAGGAAATTAGGGAGAATGTTATACATGATTTGAACTTTGTTGAAGAAAAATACGAAAGATTCGAGCACAAATCCAAGAAATCAAGAACAAACTCAAGAACTCTCTTGCGAATTTGAAGTTTATGGGTCTCTGTCAAATGTGAACAGTTATAAAAGATTGAAAATGAAGGGAATTTGACCTTTTATACCCAGATGCAGACGTGTATGGGCCGAGTAAACAGGTTAAGACGCCATTTCCCCCTCCTCATTAAATGTTCTAGCGTGTTTTCAATGGGAATGTCTCGTCATTGATAATCGCGCCCATCAATGTCCAAATAACCGGCAGATAAATGATTACAGCCTCGTAATTCGAGAAAATCCCTACGTATTTGTTAGACCGATGGCGAGCACCACTTCCTACTCTGCAAAGCTGAGCTAGAAAGTCGGGGGCCACTGAACTGTATAAATCGAGTATGACCATGGGTCATAAATCGGGTAAGGCCCAATGGAATGGACCCAAAGTAAAATCTATACAAATCCCAAATACTACATAGGGAATGGGCTTCCCTTCCTATGCTCGTCATGTCTACTCGTTATTTCCCAATATGTCGACCAGACCTTTTATAGGAAGTTATCTCACATAACTTCCTATAAAAGGCAGGACTCTATATCCTACGCCTATAAATACAAAACATAATTCACATAATTCGGGGAGGGACACACACGCATTCTCTTGACCCTGAATTATTGTCAATTGATTTGCTCTATACAACACAAATAATTAATCTCACATCGGAGGGCATTCGCCGGTTAAGTCCTGATTTAGTTTACGTGTTTGTTCATATTTTTCAGGCTATTCAAATATTGAGAATACAACCTATCGATGAATTTGAGCTGATTCGACTTTTTGCAATCATCACAAACATTTGCCATTAGGGACGAGCCACTGCATGTTAGGGATGAGTTTTTTTTTTGTCATAGCTAGTTGAAACAATCCGTTGCAACTTAAACTATTAACAAAATTTTGATATTAATTGTTGTAATTAAATTAGTCTCACATAATACTCATTGTTTAAAATTGTATTCCCTTCTATTTCTTTATTTTAATTGTTAGCCCACCCATGTAGGGTGGCTAAAACTGTATTCCCAATCAATCATTATATTAAAAGATATTAAAAGGTCAATTGGCCATATACCAAGCAATTGTTGCAAAAGTACAACAAATAAATGGTAATTCTTTTCTTCCTATATACACAAATACATATTCAGGTCTTAGAAAAAAATTGTTTCAGAATAAAATCTTATTTTCTAAAAAACTTAATTCACTATTTTTTACCCTATTTTTACAGCCAAAAACTTGTAAAAAACGCGTTTTTTCTAAGCTTACGAAAAAACGTGTTTTTCCTTTAACAAAGGACTCAACGGACTGATGCCCATTCTCTCTCTCTCTCACTATACGCACTCTCTCTCTCTCTAGCCTCAATAACCGGCGACCTCACCCAACACCCAAGCCTAACCTCTCCCTCTCCGGCCAATCAATCCTCCTTCACATCCAAATCCAACAGGCGATCTCCATCTTCTCCGATGACTTCGTACAGATCCGACGACTTCTCCGCAAGCGCTCTACTAGGGATTCAAGCCCAATCGGATTAAGCTTCAAAGCAATTCCACCTTCAATCAAAGATCCAGCTTGCTTCTCAACAAAATTTAACAGAAATTCGAGATACCGATCTCCGGTCACAATTGCCATCTCGTACGCAATTTCTTAGGCGGGCCATTGTTTTGTTTTGATTTACGGTGTGAATGATTGGATTGTGAAGATATGAAGAAATGTGTAGGTCTGTGTGGGTGAGAAAGAGATAAGGAGTACCAAAATCAAGTGCCAGTCTATGTAAAATAGAGTGCCAGTTGGTATATAACAGAGTGCCCGTTAGTGTATAATCAAGTGCCAGTCTGTGTAAAATAGAGTGCCAGTTGGTATATAACAGAGTGCCCGTTAGTGTATAATCAAGTGCCAGTCTGTGTAAAATAGAGTGCCAGTCCATATTTTTTGAATGCCAGCAAAAATGATTATCAGTGTTTTTGAGTGCCGGTGTACGTGTATTTGAGTGCCGGTGTACGTGATTTTGAATGCCAGTTCATGTTTTTGAATGCCGGTGCTTGTGTTTTTGAGAGCCGGCAAAAATATTAGTGTAACAAAGTGCCGAGTGTTAGTTGAGCAGTGCCGGTGTGAAGAGTGCCGGTTCATGTATATAAAAGTGCCGTGTAAAAGTGCAGTGCCGGTTTAACAAAGTGCCGGTGTCGGTTACACCGGCACTTTGTTAAATTGGTACTGCACTTTTTCACTTGGCAATTTGTGATACATGAATCGGCACTTTATCACACCTGGCTTGTTAAACAGACACTGGCATAAACGGGGAAACCAGTAATTACAAAAATGCCACCGTTTATTTTGAACATGGTTGCCAGTATTTACAAAATTGCCACCGCTTAATTTGAAAACACGTTTTTTCATATCTTAAGAAAAAACTAGTTTTTTATAAGACCAACTCATTTTTACATGTTATTATATACTTACATTCCAAAAGTAAAAGTTTAAAAAATGAACAAAAAAAATATTTATAAATTTTTTAATAAAATTATATAAAAGTATAGTATAATATTTTTTTTTCAAAATTAGTGATTAATTTTTAAATTTGTTTCTTCGAAATTGTCTTTCAATTTATTTTTTCCTTTCTTTTTTGATATGCTCCAATCATTTTTATTTATATTTAACGTGTGAAATTTCTCCCAATTGTCGAGAGTCACTACTTTCTAACCTTCGTCAAGAGCTTGTGTTTTCTTCCCATTATTATGTTTAGAGCCTTTATTGTATTTGTATTATGATTATCATTTAATTTTATTTTATTTTATTTTTTGCATTATTTGGAGAGCAATGCTAGGTATACAAAAAAAATCACAAAATCTTGCATAAAAAATAATAAAATGAGTTAACAATATTTTATTGTTTGAATAGATAGTTAACCTGCTACCCTATGATTAAAAACACAAATATTATTATTACACAGAATTTGTGAGCTAGTTTTTGTTAATATTTTGTGTCATAGTATTATTCTTATTTGGGATGATTGGTTTGACATGTATTGTTGATCGAAATGTTTTACTTTATGATGATGCCAAAATATCGAAAATTCAAGCGATATGTTGTACTCCGGAGATTGAATAGCCTGAAAATAAGACAGTAAACGTAAACTAAGTCGGGGCTTCACCGGCGAAGGCCCTCCGGCGTGAGAGTAAGTTCACGGTTGGTATAGAGAGAAATCAAATTGACAGAGCTTCGAGTCAAAGAGATAACGTACCAAAATATGGAAATAATGACTTGTATTTATAGTGATGGATAGGTAGAATCCATGTTGAATTTGAACTGTAAAGAGATAAGATATAATCCTAGGAGAATTATATCTGTTGGAGAGTCCTTATTTGACTTGAATTCGTACAGGAGGTTACAATCCTGATTAGATTATAACTGTTTATTGTCCTTGTTGGAATAGGACTGCACAAGCTGTCACGTCGGTATGCCGAGATACATATATTTCTTTCCTCGTCATACATGGCCATCTCGGTCCATGATGAGCCGGGAAAGGGATGAGGAATAAGTGGAGCCAGTCGTGATGATATCATAACCGAGGGAGGCACCTCGTCCTCAAGGGAGATGATCTCGACCTACGAGGGAGGTCTCCTCGGCCCTTTGAGTTGGGCTTTGTTTATGCTCGCTTGCTGAGCCTTGGTCGGCCTTGTTGATGCCGAGATAGATGGACGAGGAAGCCCATGTCTTACCTCGTAGCTGAAACTAATGGATAATGTTTATGGCCCAATTCAATTGGGCCTCACCCGGACAAGTCCATGTTCGTATCTCGGTTTATACTGTTCAGTGGCCCCCGACTTTCTAGGTCGGTCTATGACGAGAAGAAAGTGATCTCGTCCTCGGCTATAAGAATACGAACAGGTCGTCATGTGGCAATGTCGCTTCAAATGTGTGTCGTTTCATTATCCGCCGGTTACTAGTACAATGATGAGGCGTGGTCCACTATGCTCTGACACGTCTTGGAAACCACCATCGCATTTAATGTTGGGGGCGCCATAACCGTTGACCCGTTTTGTTTTCGGGTTTTACCCGTCTGAGTGAGTATAAAAACAACGTCAACATTTCAATTTTTCTTTTTACCATTCTTGTTGAATTGAGAGCGAAACCCCAAGGTTCAAAAAACCCTTTGTGTTCTTGAGTGCTCGAGTTGCCCAGAATCATCAGAAGCATCCGATTCGCCGTTTGATTTCGGCAATCTTCAACAGTAACATGTATAATTTCTTCTTCCATTGTTGTTTCTGTCTTTAGTTCGTATTTTCTAGGGTTTCGCTGATTCTAATTTTTGAAATCGCCATTGTTGAACCCATGAAGCTTTTCTTGAGTTTCTTGCCTTGATAATATTCTTGAACCCTCGTCTCGTTTTAGAAATTGCTCGTTCTTGGGACCATAGCCCTCGATTCCGTTATGGGTACCACAAGGGCAACATGAGGGTTTACCGAAGAGAGAGAGGACCATGGTTGTTGGTGAACTTGATGTAGATTGGAGAAATGTTGACGAGGTATGGATGTACGAGAATGTACATTCAATATCCGGACAAGACGAGAATAGACAGAGTTGATTCGATGTCCCTCAGCATAGTAATATTCGAAAGTAGAGCCGAGATGATTGAGCATATCAATTTGTTTTACCCGGAGGCGATATTGAATGTACGAGAATGTACATCCAATATTGACTTCGTTTGAGTGGTAAGGCTCCCTCCTTGGCCTTATTGTAAACGACGAGGAGGGGCAATCCTCCTCTTCCCTGTCTTGATATCATCCTTGGACGATTTAACTGATTCTTTCAAATCCAAGCGATAGGTTGTACTCCGGCGATTGAATAGCCTGAAAATAAGACAGAAAACGTAAACTAAGCCGGGGCTTCACCGGCGAAGGCCCTCCGGCGTGAGAGTAAGTTCACGGTAGGTATAGAGAGAAATCAAATTGACAGAGTTTCGACTCAAAGAGATAACATACTAAAATATGAAAATAATGGCTTGTATTTATAGTAATGGATAGGTAGAATTCTTGTTGAACTTGGACTGTAAAGAGATAAGATATAATCCTAGGAGGATTATATCTGTTGGAGAGTCCTTATTTGACTTGAACTGATACAGGAGGTTATAATCCTGATTAGATTATAACTGCTTATTGTCCTTGTTGGAATAGGACTGTACAAGCTGTCACGCCGGTATGTCGAGATACATATATTCCCTTCCTCGTCATAAATGGCCATCTCGGTACATGATAAGCCGGGGAAGGGATGAGGAATAAGTGAAGCCCGTCGTGATGATATCATAATCGAGGGAGACACCTCGTCCTCAAGGGAGATAATCTCGACCTTCGAGGGAGGTCTCCTCGGCCTTTTGAGTTGGGCTTTCTTTATGCTCGCTTGCTGAGCCTTGATCGACCTTGTTGATGCCGAGATAGATGGACGAGGAAGCCCATGTCTTACCTCGTAGCTAAAACTAATGGATAATGTTTATGGCCCAATCCAATTGGGCCTTATCCGGACAAGCCCATATTCGTATGTCGATTTATACTGTCCACTTTATTTTGTTCTCAAAGACCTGGGTGTAGTGATAAGTATGTAAAGGTTGCTAGGTCGTCGCCTGGAAGCGACGCGCCATCTCTTCGCCCGGGGGTGGTGTCAAATATGCAAGGGTGCGCTACACTTCAAAGACCTGGGTGTAGTGATAAGTATGCTAAGGTTGCTAGGTCGTCACCCGGAAGCGACGCGCCATCTCTTCGCACGGGGGTGGTGGCAAATATGCAAGGGTTCCCGCATTGCGGACGAGTGCGGGTAAAGAAGCTAGTCCATGGTAGGTGTAAGGGTAGTGGGATGCGCTTTGGAACTTGGAACATTGAATCATTGACAGAGAGATCAGCAGAGGTGGTGGAAGTTATGAGGAGGAGGAAGATTCACATAATGTGTTTACAGGAAACTAAGTGGGTTGGAGAGAAAGCAAAAGAAATATCGCCTTGGGGTTTTAAGCTTTGGTACTCAGGAAAGGATAAGGGTAGAAATGGAGTGGGTATCATTATTGATAAGGAGTATATTAATGATGTGGTGGAAGTGTACAGGAAGAGTGATCGAATTATGGGCATTAAACTGGTGATACGTGATGAGATTATAACTATTGTTTCTGCCTATGCACCACAAGTAGGGTTGGATGCATCTATTAAACAAGTGTTAAGGAAGATTTGGAGGAGGTAGTGCAACGAGTACCTAGTGGTGAGAAATTAGTGATTGGTGGTGATACGAACGGACATGTGGGGTCTAGTCGATATGGCTTTGAGAGCATACATGGAGGTTTTGGTTTTGAAGAGAGGAATGAAGCGAGGAAATAGTATCTGGACTTTGCGTTGGCATATGACTTGAGTATAATGAACACTTGGTTCAAGAAGAGAGAATCTCACTTGGTGTCCTATAGGAGTGGAGGTAATGCGAGTCAGATTGACTTTTTCTTAGTAAGAAATACTTGTAGAAAGAGTTATACAGATTGCAAGGTTGTTCGGGTGAGAGCACAGCAACTCAACATAGGCGGTGGTACTTGATTTTCGAAGTAAGAGAATTTCGAGGAAGAGAAAATCACGGTGTAGACCCTAGAATCAAGTGGTGGAGACTTCAAGGAAAAATCAACCGAAATTTGTAGCTAAGATGGTCGATACCGGTATTTGGACGGATAATATGGAGGATATGGATATAGATTCGACTTGGACTAAGATGGTACATACCATAAAGGAGGTGGCGAAAGAAGTCCTTGGAGAATCTAGAGGAAATGGGCCACCAAGTAAGGACACATCATGGTGGAACGAGGAAGTAAAACAAGCAATAAAGGGCAAGCGAGAATGCTACAAATTATTGGGGAAATGTAGGAGCGACGAGAACTATGAAAAGTATAAGAAAGCTAGAAGAGATGCTAAGAAAGCAGTAAGAGACGCAAGAGCAAAGGTGAATCAGAAACTTTATGATAAGTTGGATACAAAAAAAGGGGAAAAGGACATCTACGAGACTCGCTCGTATGAGGATAAGAGGACACGAGATATTGGGACGGTTAAATGTGTGAAGGATGTAGACGAAAGAGTTTTAGTCGGGGATAAAGAGATAAAAGATAGATGGAGTTCGTACTTTGATAACTTGTTGATAGCGATCAAGAGCGAGGATGTTGGAGATTTAAATATCACTTCGAGTATGGTTAATCGAGATTTTATGCGGAGAATTCGAAAGAGTGAAGTGGAAATGGCAATGAAAAAGATGAGATTGAAGAAAGCCGTTGGACCGGATGGTATACCAATTGAGGTTTGGAGATGTTTCGGGGAGAGGGAGTAGATTGGTTAACAACGCTATTTAACAAGATATGGAGAGTTAACACAATGCCATTGGAGTGGCGGAAGAGTACTACGATCCCTTTGTATAAGAATAAAGGTGATGTCCCAAGATTGTGCCAACTATCGGGGGATCAAACTAATGAGCCATACTATGAAACTTTGGGAAAGAGTGATTGCACAGGTGAGAAAAATTGTGGATATTTCGGATAACCAATTTGGGTTTATGCCAGGAAGATCAACTATGGAGGCAATATATCTTATGAGACAAACTATGGAGAAATATCGGGATCAAAAGAAAGATTTGCATATGGTTTTCATTGATTTGGAGAAGGCATATGATAAAGTGCCAAGAGAGGTACTTTGGTGGGCATTAGCAAAGAAGGGTGTTTCAAAGAAATATATTGATATTATCAAGGACATGTATAATGGAGTTAGTACTTGTGTACGGACTAGTGTTGGAAAAGGCGAAGAGTTCCCTATAAAGATTGGAGTGCATCAAGAGTTCCGCACTTAGCCCATTTCTTTTTGCTTTGATAATGGATGAATTGACGAGGTCGATCAGATGATATACCAAAGTGTATCTTTGTTCGCGAGATGATATTGTGATTGATGAGACAAGAGAGGGTATTGAAAGTAAATTGGAGTTGTGGAGACACATTTTGGAATCTCGAGGTTTTCGATTAGCGAAGCAAGGCCGAATATTTGGAGTGTAAGTTTAGCGAGTTGGAAGTAGGGAGGCGAGGGCGGTCACATTTGATGGAAATATTATCCAAGCTTACGAGTTTTTTCGCTATCTTGGATCCATTATCCAAAAGGATGGAGAATTAGATGGAGATGTGACTCATAGGATTAAAGCAGGTTGGTTGAAGTGGAAGAGTGCTACAGGGTTTCTATGTGATCGCGGCATGCCCAATAGATTAAAGGGAAAATTTTACCGCACGACAATTAGGCCGGCATTGCTTTACGGCACCGAATGTTGGGCCGTGAAACAGTGTCACGTGCATAAGATGAATGTGGCGGAGATGCGTATGCTTCGATGGATGTGCGGTCATACAAGAAAGGATCGATTGGGGAATGAGGTGATCAGAGGTAAAGTAGGAGTTGCGCCCATTGAGGATAAAATGAGGGAAAATCGTCTACGGTGGTTTGGACATGTGAGAAGGAGACCGAGTGATGCACCGGTTAGGAGGCCGGAACGGTGGAGAAATGATAAAATGGCGAGGGGTAGGGGAAGACCCAAACAAACTTGGATTAGAGTAATTGAAAATGATATGAAGTTACTTGGAGTGGATGAAAGTATGGTGTTGAAGAGGCCGGAGTGGAGGGCAAAAATTCATGTGGGGGTTGATTTTTTTTTTTTTTTTTTTTTTTTTTTATTTATTTATTTATTTATTATTTTTTTATTTATTTTTATTTATTTTTAATTTAATTTAATTTTTTTTTTATTTTTTTATTTTTTTTTTCACGATAATATATGAGGATTCATGTTAGCCGACCCCAAATTATTTTGGAACTAAGGCTTTGTTGTTGTTGTTGTTGTTGTGAATGTAAATGCCAAAATTGGACAGTGTCCAAAATATTTTTGAAAAAACATTTGTGTGTTTCATTTCATTGCTAATCAAGGCGATCAATGGAGACTTGATTCTGCCGATAACAAAAGTTTCGTTTGAGTAACGCTATAATAGAAGTGGATAGTTCTATTGTTTTTAATGTTTTGGTGTCAACCTCCATTGGACTAGTTAAATTCGAAATTAATATAGGTTCATGGATTTTATTGTTTGCTTTCAACTCTTCTTTTTAATTATGCTTGTAAAATATTTCACGCATTTTATGATGGATTATATATGAAATGAATCTGTAATTGTCGTGGAGCACCATTTTATTAATTTTTGTTAATGTAAATATGTGTTATTTATTTTTAAAATTTTCCGCACATAACAATAAACATCATATCAAGAAAGGAGTAGAAGATACCAATGGTCTCCTGGCCTAATGGTATCTTGGGTGACTTTCCGTAGGGAAGGTCACCAGTTCGATTTTTCCCAAGGGGAATCTTGTGGTTTAATTATTTCCTTGGGTTTCGAGTGCTTGGAGTTCGGGCACATCCGTGCGATTAAGGAAACGGCATTCTTTGAGGCATGCCCTCGGTGTGGGGAGTTCAAATCTTGGCAGTTTCTGGTAATGTGGACCAATATTGGTGTTGGGGGCAGTATGGTGCTGGCACATTCATTGGTGTTGTGCGCGCATCTCGCGATTCTTGTAGAAGCATCTTGAGGCGTCACGATGGTCAGGGATTAACCGGCGAAGGCGCAGGTAATTAAAAAAAAAAAAAAAAAAAAAAAAAAAAAAAAGAGAAAAGAGTAGAAGATATTATGGTGGATGATGGCGAGACGTCGGCTGGAAGGGTGGGTGTGTACGTGGACAACAGGCTTTAGTGATTTGGTTCTCCTTTTAATTAGTGCTGCGGATGGGAGTTGTGAAAAGTGAATTACTTGATGACAATGCACTATACTAATATATTTATAAAAAATAAAAAAAATCAAATTATACTATTTGGAATGCTCCAGATAACTAATGAATTTCGAACGGTATAAGATCTTAAGGGTTGGCGTCATCTGGGAGAACACTGACATTGGACCTTTTCCAACTTACCCTCCACATATGTACAAAGTCGGCCTATCAGCAAACACGAGCACAATGACCGCCTCAAACAGTCAGACTATCAATCCCAACTTATAAATAAAATAAATAAAAGGCTCGATAAAGACCAGACCTCATCAAGATAGATATAGAAATCCATAAATACAGAGACGAATTATTCTACTCCCTCCGTCCCAGATCATGGGTATATGGAGTGGATTTCACGCTTTTTTAAAAAAAAAATTAAAAAATAAATAAAAGTTGAATGTGAGATAGGGAATAGTAGTTAAATGTGTGGTAGGGAATATGAGAGAGAATGTAAAAGTTAAATACTCCCTCCGTCCCACGTGAATGTGGACTAACTTTTTGGGTGTGGAAATTAAGGAAAAGTGATGTAAGAAAGAGAAAAAGTTAAATGTTGTGAGTATGAAAAATTAAATAGGAGAGAGAATGAGTGGGAGAAATAGTGAGGAAAGAGAATGTTGTGAGTGTAAAAGTGAAGTAGGAGAGAGAATGAATGGGTGAAATAGTGAATATTCTTTGCCATTTTGGAAAGTTTGCATTCACGTGAGACGGACCAAAATAGAAATAAGTTTGCATTCACGGGGGACGAAGGGAGTATGTGGTAGGAATATGAGAGAGAATGTAAACGTTAAAAATATTTAATAGGAAAGAGAATGAGTGGGAGTAATAGTAGTAAATGTGTGGTAGAGAATAGGAGAGAGAAAGTATAAGGGTATAATGAATAATTTTTTTTATAAATATATGGAATTGATAAGGGTATAAATATATTAAAAAACTTGCCATTTATGAAAATAAACTCTTAATCTGGGACGAATCAAAAGGGAAAGATGAACCTTTGATCTGGGACGGAGGGAGTATATCCCTAAAATCTCTCCTACACATATCCGCTTACATTCAAATCAAATTAATCTACTATAAATACAAACACATCATCATCAGTTACCTAAGGTAACTGAATATTTTGGCTCAAAACTTTAGTAAATTATTTTCTTTATAAAAACAATAATCTGATGGTCAAAGTTTATTTATGAGTTGAATTTAATTCATTAGTTAGTCAATAAGTCCTAATCTACTGAAAGTCCTATTCATTTGGGTAAATAAGAGTTAGTTTGTTTTTTATATTTTCTGAAGATGAGATATTCTCATCTAGTTTGTAGGGATAATTGTTACTCCCTCCGTCCCATTCGAAAGGGCACTTTTGATCAACAGCAGTTAACTTTGATCCAAACATTAATGCAAATATAATCATCTTATTGAAATTCTAAAAATTGTTATTCATTAACCATTTAATGATATATCAATAATAATTTTTAGAATTTCAATATAATGATTAGATTTGCATTAATAATTGGGTCAAAGTTAACTGTCGTTGATCAAAAGTGCCCTTTCGGACGGGACAGAGGGAGTATTTCCTTTCGTTTTGTACCGGCTATAAAAGCCACAAGCTTGCTTCAGTTTAATATACATTCCTTCCAATATCTCTCTTGTGCATTATCTCTGATTTCTACAATTGGTATCAAAGCTCGAGGGCCTGTTAGTGTGTGTGAAGGGGTGTTTCCGAGTGAAGTTTAGGGCAAACTCGAGAGTTTGTAAGAGAGTGAGTAAACACAAAGGGTACTAGAATGTCAACTTCGGATAAGTTTGTGCAATCCTCCATTCCAAAGTTTGATGGCCATTATGATTATTGGTCGATGATGATGGAGAATTATTTGAGGAGCAAGGAGACACTATAAGAAAAAGGGCTTTTTGTGAAAATATTTTTTTGGAAGGGCTAAAATGCGGTCCTAAATACCTGTTTTTGGGAAGGCAGGAATACCCGTGCCAAATACTCTAGTATTTGGCACTCTTCTACCCTTGCCCTCTCAAATGCTTAGTAATTGTCACACTTTTTCATTGCCCTCTCAAATATAATTTTTTTAGGGCACTTTAACTTCTACCTGTGCTAATTGTTGTGATATTATCTTAAAAGTTTCACCCCCAATTTTTCCCGCGATTGATTCCCCCCAGATTTTAGAGATATGTTTTAAGATTTTCAAAGAAACTCTCTCGCTTTATGTCAGCTAGGTCGCCGTTTCTTTTGTTAGGTTGCCGTTTCTCTCGCCGATTGATTCCCTTCGCTTTCTGTCCGCGATTGATTCTCCCGCATTCGATGAATTTGGGGATTCCGAAGGTAAGCATCTCTCTCGCTTTATGTCTCTCTCACGCCCACTCCATACATCTCTCTAATTCTATGTATTCGATCGTTATTTCCTTTGCTCTCTGTCAGTCTGTTATGTACGCTAACATAGTATCAAGAGCTATTGGTGATCCAACCCTAATAGGTGAGTACTTGTTATTTTCGAAAGGTTCATTCATGCCTTTATGTCAAGGCAATTCATCAATTAGGGGTTAGGGTTTAAATTTCTTGATTCAAATTTCGTAGTTCTTGTTTCTTGTTTTGATTATTATGGTGCTTGGAAGGTGATTTTTTTGATTTTATAGTCTGTTTTGGGTTGTTGGATTGTTTATTTGTTCACATTGACGGGGGGGGGTGATGACTCATTACAAGCTATTAGTGTTCGTTTGGATGGGAATAATTATACTTCAATTATGCAATGCGGATTTTTTTGAAAGGGAAACAAATATGGGTATATGTTTTTGGTGTTGCTAAGGCTCCTAAAAAAGATGCTTATAAGTATGACGAATTACTGAATAAGTGGGAAGCATGCAATTCCAAGATCATTACTTGGATTAATAACTCTGTTGAGAACAAGATTGGTTCGCAATTGACAAAATATGAAACTGGGAAAGAGGTTTGGGATTACTTGGGAAGACTATATATGCGCTCTAAATTAGATGTATCATCCTCTAATGCATATCATCTTTACTTTCTTTAGAATCCAACCACCTGAAGAGGGAATGAGGAATCCCACGAGTTATAGTTCCAGCTTCTGTGGATCCTACTCAACAAGAAGCTCTACTATTGTTGAAGAAACTGAAGGTAAGGTAATAGAAGCTTGTCTTCTTTTTACCAAATAAACTTATAATCAGCATTTGATTTTTCAATCAATGAGATATGTTTTTGGAGATTAGACGTCCTATAAACATAATGTATGTCTATAAACTGTTTTGTGGCTCCACCTGGGTCTATCCTTGCCATGGCTTATTATCTGTGCTTCCATAACTTGTTTGTAACTCTTTCATGGAGTGGTCTCCATTTTCATAGTAAAAAGGTGCCAAGACTGTCAACTGGGCTGTAGAATTGGCAGGAGGGTCTAAAGGGGGGGGGGGTAGAATTGGTAGGAGGGCGTTTAGTTACAGACTTACAGGATTAAACAACTGCGTCGATTTTGTATTCATCCAATCAGCAACAACTGGTACTTCAGCAAACTTTTATGCAGGCATGTGGTTCTGACTAGGATTTTTCTTCTCTCTTCATTGTTATGCCTCAAAGGCACAGCTTAATGTTAGTTTTTGTATTCTTTCTTAGTCAATCATTGAGTACAGTTGGACTAAATAAAGCTGCTTTGTATCAAATAGTTAAATTATTTTCTTTTCCTTCACTTCTTTGTCTTTCCACTTGATGAACAGAGGCGTGTTATCATTTTCCAGAGTTTAATAAACTGCGTCACATTCATTTAGCAACACAAGATAGAGAGATGATCCACGAACGCATGCCTTGAAATTTGGAAATAGATCGCTGGAATATAACGACGGATGAATGGAGTTCTAGAATCTTGAATAAAACCATATCTTTGATAGACCAGTTCTGCATTGGCTCTTGTTTGTGAATTAGGACATGATTGTGTTGATGAACATAACAAACTACAAACTCTATGACAGAAAACATACACTTAGTACAATTGTATATGCTCCCTTATGGATATAGTAACCTACAAACTCTGTGACAGAGGATATATACCTTTACAATTGTATATGCTCCCTCCTTTCCTCCCAAAGAGTCATACCTTTCATATTAATCAAATAGATTTTCTTTGAAATAAATGACAAGCTTCTATTACCTTACCTTCAGTATGGGTTGTTAACTTGTTATGTGGCACTGTCTTTCCCTAGGGAGAAAAAAAGTGAAATAAATGGCAAAGCTATTCCCTTTCCTTGTTTCTGGTTCTTGATTGGTACTCCATATACACCCGGACATAATATTTCCCCTGATCTTTGTTTGAATTATTGCTGGCAGTGATTAAAATGTTGCACAAGTGACAATAAGGGTAGAGGCTGGCAACTTGATATTGGCAGGTGCATCTCTTTTCACATTTTTGTATACTCTTATCACTAGTTGATTATAATGACACCAGTTGATGCAGCAGCAGCAGCTTCACTGCTCTTCATATGGGCTTGTTTCTTTATAGACTTTTGTTAGCATCTTTGCTGCTCAATGACCGTAACATAAAGCTCTAGATTCATTGTTCTGTTGTATTATTTTATCATGTAGTTTTTGGGATTTTTCGTCTCTCGTTGTCCTTGCATTCTAGTAGTTGATTCTAATTATACTATTTTTGAATACGATTGACAAGACTTCAAAAATATTTTCCTCAGAAGTGAACAAAGAGAGAAGGAGGCTGAGAAGTCACTAATGCACAGGTGACCTCCAGTAACCTGAGAATATGTGAAGTTCAAGAGTCAGTTTATGTAGCTTTTTTTATTTGGGTTGTCTTCCTAAAAGAACTTCTTGTTTGAGAGGTGAGAAAGGGAAATGTACCGTGAATGCTTTAACATCATTAGATTCATATGAACAAAAAGAGTAAGATTCGTCACTCAAGATTATGATTTTTCTGGGTCTGCTTTTATTTTACTTTGTTGTCACTGCATCGTATACTATCAAGTTTGATTGTATTCAATCGGCACAGGTTCAGCATTGCTACATAGTTGAATGAGTGTTGTAGAAGTGCAGGGAAGTTGGGGCTTATTGGTATATTGGTTTGGTTGAGGTTCAACATATTCTCCATCTGATATTTTCATGATGTCTCTTATTTTCAGCTGCAATTACTTCCTAACTTCTCCTTCGCAACTTGATATCTTTCCCTTGAAGATTTCTTTCAACTGTCTCAGAGTATTTTTGAGTTTTTGGTTTCCTAGATTGTTTGGTAGAAAAATGATCGACTGATTTTTATCTGACACCTTTAGGAGGATAAAAGAGATCATCACTCACTCTAAAGGAAGCCTTTTGCTTGAACTGCAGCAGAGATCCATCGAATTCAATTCCATAATTGAGAAGCATCAGAATATAAGGTATGTACACATTTTCCATGAATTTTTGCCTTGGATGCAATTTCGATCTAATTCAACACTCTTTGTGGTTTTATAGCCTTATATTTTCAATTTCCACTATCATTGGGTCTAAGGTCAGCCCTAGTTGAGAGGATGCCAGTTCTTGATGAAGCAACCTTTAGTGGAAGGAGGGCTGGTTCCTTCCCTACAGCTGTTTCAAGTTCTAACGGTCCTGGACCAAAACATCCAAATAGAGTTGCCAAACCAGCAGCTGCTCCTCTTGTTGATTTACTAGATTTAAGTTCATATGATCTTCCAGCACCTAGCTCCTCAGGCAGTGATTTTCTTCATGATCTTCTAGGTGTTGATATGTTACCAGCTCCATCACAATCAGGTTAGTTTGAGATGTCTACTAACCCAATTTTGTTCCTCCTCTAGCATTTTACCAATATGCTCATTCTACTTTGTTTTGGGTTACATTGATCTCTTTTCTGAGCAAACAAGTGGGTTTACATTCTTGAATTGTACTGATTATTTCACCGAGAAGGTGCTTAGCTGAGAACTGATACTTCGAATCTAGTCTGCAACCATTTTTTCCAGCCTTCTACATATCGTGACTTGAGAATCAATTCATGCTATAAACTGCAATTTATTTTGTTTTAATATACTGAATATTGGCATAAATGTTTGTCTTGTTCATCTCCTTAGGAGGATATGCTGGATGTTTTGAATTCCTCGCAGATCTAGCTAAAGGTTTGGTGCAAGGCAAAATCCACATTTAACTTTCATGTTATAAAGGTATCCATTGATGTTGTATGGTTAATTAGTCCTTGGTGTCACATCCCCTGTTGACAAGGTTCATTTCTCTTATCTCTTGTAATTAGCAATCTGTACTTACGCTTGTTATGTCATAAATCTTGTATTATATTATTTATATTGTAGGCTCAGATCAATCTTTCAAATTCTCCAACAGGTGACTTGATCTAGCGATTTAAAAGAACAATGTTCTATTTAAATGGACGTGATAAAAAAATTATAACTTTCATTTTGAATATTTGCTTATGCTTTTGAAGGGGATATATGTAGATATAAGTTTATGGTTTGAGTTACTTGACATGACTTTGTATGAGCATTTTTAAGATAGTTAAATGCAAGTGTTTTTATTTTAATAATTGTGTATATGGTGATGCCTTGATTAATTACAATATAGTATTTCCTGGTGTATGTATTTGAGTAAGTTGCAAAAATATGAATGGTGGGTTGGATCCAATATAAAAACAATACCAAATATTCAAAGCTTGTCAAATGTATTTGGGTAGGAAAAAACAAAATTGTGTCAATGGTATTTGTGAGGGACAAAACTGTCCCAAATAGTTTTTGGAAGAGCAACCGTAGCCGTGCCAAATGTATTCCGAGAGGCAATCAAACCGTGGCAAATGTATTTGGGACGGCGGACAAAAGCGTGACAAATGTATTTGGAAGGGCGGAAAAAACCGTGCCTAATGTATTTGGAAGGGCAAACAAAACCGTCCCAAATACATATTTGGGACGGGCCACTAAAAACCGTCCCAAATACTCGTAAATATGACAGATCTGCTCAACCGTCACCATTTCCGTGCCAAATACTTTTTGGGACGGTTTTGGGTTGTCACAAATGTATTTGGCACCCTTGTATTTGGGAGGGAGCCAAAACCGTCCCAAGGCCGTCCCAAATACTTTTTGGGACGGTTTTGACGGTATTTGGGATAGTTTTTGGCCTTCACAAATACCCATTTTTCTTGTAGTGAGATGTGGAATTTGGTGGACGAAGGGATTTCGACACCAGCAATTGGGACTGCACCGATAAGTGGGGCACAGAGGAAAAGTGTGGAGGAGGCATTGCTTAAGGATTTGAAGGTCAAGAACTTCTTATTCCAAGCCATTGATAGAGAAATTTTGGAAACAATTCTTGACAAGGGAACATCAAAGGCAATTTGGGACTCGATGCGGCAGAAGTATCAAGGATCCACGAAGGTGAAAAGGGCACAACTTCAAGCACTGAGAAAGGAGTTTGAATTACTTTCCATGAGAGAAGGATAGAAAGTAGACAGCTTTTTGGGGCGGACTCTGAGCGTTGTAAACAAGATGAAATCCAATGGCGAAGTGATGACGCAAAGTACAATAGTCAGTAAGATACTTAAATCATTGACATCCAAATTCAATTATGTTGTTTGCTCAATAGAGGAGTCAGATGATTTAAGTACCTTAAGCATCGATGAGTTGCATGGAAGTTTGCTTGTTCGCGAACAAAGGCTGCAAGGGTACCAGGTAGAGGAACATGTGTTGAAAATAACTTATGATGATAAGTCAGCAGGCAGAGGAAGAGGAAGTCGAGGTGTGCTTAGGGGAGGACGAGGTAGAGGAAGAGGAAGGCATCCTCTAAACAAAGAAACTATTGAGTGCTTTACGTGTCACAAGTTGGGACACTTTCAGTACAAGTGTCTGGATTGGGACAAGAAGGTAAACTATGCTGAGTTGGAAGAAGAAGAGGAGCTTTTACTGATGTCCTATATAGAGCTACATCAAACCAAGCGAGAAGAGGTATGGTTTCTTGACTCCGGATGCAACAATCACATGACGGGGAACAAAGGATGGTTTACTGAATTGGAAGAAGATTTTTATCAGACTGTGAAACTTGGGAATGATATGAAAATGGAGGTTGTAGCAAAAGTTAACATCAGAGTGCAAGTGAATGGTGTCACTCAGGTAATATCAGATGTTTATTTTGTTCCTGAGCTTAAAAATAATTTGCTTAGCATAGGACAACTTCAAGAGAAGGGGTTGGAAATTTTGATTCAGCAGGGAACTTGCAAAGTATTTCATCCTACAAGAGGGTTAATCATGCATACTGATATGAGTGGAAATAGAATGTTCTATTTATTAGCTACTATAAATCCAAAGGATTCCATGTGCTTGCAAGCTGAGCTAGTGTCGGAGAAAGAGGCACATCTATGGCATTGTCGATTTGGGCATCTTAACAATAAGGCTCTCAGGACACTCGCATATAAGAATATGGTAGTAGGTCTGCCGTCTATAAATTCCCCAAAGAAGATATGTACTACTTGTTTAATCGGAAAGCAGCATAGAGAGGCGATACCGTGAAGGAGTTTGTGGAGAGCTTCAAAGCAACTTCAGTTAGTGGATGCTGATCTATGTGGCCCTATTAAGCCCGCTTCAAACAGCCACAAGAGGTACATCTTAAGTTTTATTGATGATTTTACTCGTAAAACTTGGGTTTATTTTTTAAATGAGAAGTCTGAAGCATTTGTCATGTTTAAGAATTTTAAGACTCATGTTGAAAAAGAAATTGGTGCATACATTATTGGTTTAAGAACAGATAGGGGTGGTGAGTTCACCTCCAATAAGTTTACGAAATTTTGTGAGGTTCAAGGAATTCGCAGACAATTGACAGCGGCATTTACTCCTCAGCAAAATGGATTTGCTGAGAGAAAGAACATAACAATCATGAATGCAGTAAGGACTGTGCTGAATGAAAGACAAGTCCCCAAAGCTTTTTGGCCCAAGGCAGTACGGTGGTGTGTTCATGTGCAGAATAGAAGTCCAACATCAGTTGTACAAAAAAGAACCCCAGAAGAAGCATGGAGCGGTACAAAGCCTACGGTGGATTACTTTTGTATCTTTGGGTGTGTAGCACATGTACATGTACCAGATCAAAAGAGAAGCAAGTTGGATGACAAGAGTAAATGGTGTGTATTTTTGGGTTTTAGTGATGAATCCAAGGCTTATAGATTGTTTGATCCAATTGCAAAGAAGATCATTGGGAGTAGAGATGTAGTATTTGAAGAAGAAATAGGCTGGGATTGGGGAAGATCAGAAGAAGAATGTAAAGCTGATGTTTTAGTATGGGAAGATGACGAGGATAATGGTGAAGAGAAAGAGACTGCACAAGATGAAGATGGTGGTAATATATATCAAGGTGTTACTACTAACAACTCAAGTGAGATTGGGTCACCCTCAAATGAATCTGATGAGAGTTCACATGAGGTTTTAGTTGAAGGGAGGGGTGCAAGAAATAGGAGAGAGCCAGTTTGGATGGAAGATTATGAAACAGGAGCAGGTTTGTCTGAAGAAGAAGATTTAAATGTCATGATGACGATGACTGAAGGTGAAAGTGATCCATTACATTTTGAGGAAGCGGTCAAAAGTGAGAAGTGGAAAGAAGCAATGGCTATGGAGATATATGCTATAGAAAAGAACAATACATGGGAGCTAACAGACTTGCCAAAAGGTGTCAAGACTATTGGAGTTAAGTGGGTTTTCAAAACCAAACTTAACCAAAATGGGGAGGTGGATAAATTCAAGTCAAGGTTGGCAGCAAAAGGATATACGCAACGATATGGAGTAGATTACACAGAAGTGTTAGCACCAGTGGCAAGACTTGATACCATGCGTGTGATTCTTTCTTTGGCAGCTCAGTCAGGTTGGGAAGTGTTTTAGCTTGACGTAAAGAGTGCTTTTCTTCATGGAGAGCTGAAAGAAGAAGTTTTCGTCTAGCAGCTAGAGGGATTGGTTAAGAAAGGTGAGGAAGACAAAGTTTATAGGTTGAAAAGGGAATTATATGGCCTTAAGCAGGCACCCAGGACATGGTACAGTAAGATTGAGGCTTATTTGCACGAGAAGGTTTTGAAAAATGTTCTAGTGAGCACACTTTATTCACCAAGTCAAAAAAAGGTAATGTATTAATAGTTAGTTTGTATGTAGACGACTTAATCTTTACCGGAAACAATAGAAGCTTTTGTGATGAGTTCAAAACATCAATGATCTTGGAGTTCGACATGTATGACTTAGGAAGGATGAAATATTTCCTTGGAGTGGAAGTCATTCAAAGTGCAGCTGGAATTTTTATTTGTCAAAGGAGATATGCTCGAGAAGATCTAGCGAGATTTGGCATGGAGAAATGTAATCCTGTTAAAAATCCAAATGTTCCAGGTACTAGATTATCAAAGGATGAGGCTAGCGCTGGAGTTGATGCTACAATGTACAAGCAAGCGATTGGGTGTCTGTGTATCTTATGGTGACTCGGCCCGATTTGATGTATGGAGTAAGTTTGATTAGCAGGTTTATAGCAGATCCAAAATTGTCACATTGGCTTGCAACAAAGAGAACTTTAAGATACTTGAAGGGGACTATTGAGTTCGGTGTGTTCTACAAGAAGGGGGAGGTAATACAGGTCTCTTTGCTTATACATATAGTAATTATGCTGGAGATCTAGATGATCGAAAGAGTACTTCTGGTTTTGTGTTCATGATGAGGCCTGGAGCTGTCTCATGGTGTTCCAAAAAACAACCGGTGGTGAGTCTATCCACCACTGAAGCTGAATTTATCGCAGCAGCTTTGTGTGCTTATCAATGCATCTGGCTCAGGAAAATTTTAAAGCAAGCTGGAGCTGAAGAAAAGAGTGGTACTGTCCTTTATTGTGACAATAATTCTACTATTCAGCTGTCAAAAAATCCAGTCTTTCATGGAAGGTGTTAACATATTGGAGTAAGATTTCATTTCCTTAGAGACTTGGTAAATGATGGAGTTCTGAAGTTGAGCTTTTGTTGCTCTGAGAATCAAGTAGCAGACATCATGACAAAACCACTGAAGTTGGAGCAGTTCAAGAAGCTTTGAAGCATGCTTGGAATGATTGAAGCTACTGAAGTAAGCTAAATGGAGATGCATTAGCTTAAGGGAGGGAATGATGGTCAAAGTTTGTTTATGAGTTGAATTTAATTCATTAGTTAGTCAATAAGTCCTAGTCTACCGGAAGTCCTATTCTTTTGGGTAAATAAGGGTTAGTTTGTTTTTTATGTTTTCTGAAAATAAGAAATATCTCAGCTAGTTTGTAGGGATAGTTGTTATTTCCTTTTGTTTTGTACTGGCTATAAAAGCCACAAGCTTGCTTCAGTTTAATATACATTCCTTCCAATATCTCTCATGTGCGTTATCTCTGGTTTCTACATAATCTTACTTTCACACCAAGGAATCTTTGTTGGTGATCATTCGGCTAGTTTACGTGGTTCATTTTATTTCAGGCTAACATCTTGTTCACTTATCCAAAACGCTAGATAAATGCTGATCCACCGCATCATCATATTTATTTTATTTTTGGAATTTTGAATCTTTATTTTTCGTATTTTGAAACATTAGTATTTTTTTTAATAAGTGATATTTTTTTTATCTATGTCTGCTATTATAACATTATTAAATTATTTTTGAACGGAATAATCTGTGATGGGCCGAGCCCAACGTACAACTACGAGCCTGGGGGCCCAATAGGCCCACCCTAAGACCCAACTATGAAGTATCAGATCAGAGCCTTGGGTCATGGCCCGTCCGACCCTGGTTGGCAATCGTCGTCATTGAGCGACCAAGCCCATCCAAGCGACGAGCCATTGTATCAGTAAGGAAGGGTTTGACTTATAACTCGTCGACACTCCAAGAAGAGATCGTCGACAGAGGTAGGCCCATCTAACGACGAGTCTTCCCTCGACGCAGACCAGCACTCGTCCAAGAGAGAACGTCGTCACTGAACGACCAACACTCTCTCGTCGAGTCACCTCTCAAGGAGACGACCCAAGTGGACGTACAGCTCCAGGTCGTCTCCTCTATTAAGCTTCCTCAACAAGCTTGGTTAATTAGCTAATTTGGGATAATGTCAGACCTGCTATAGTGCCTTGTTACACGTGCATTCATGCAACCAATAATAACAACAAAAGGCGTGCAGGTTGACTTTCCTCTATAAGGTAAACTACTTATCAGATGTCAGGTGTTGCGGTGTCCTTACATAGACGGACCAATACCGGCGCGACACGTGTACACCTAGGAGATGGAGCCGATCCCACGGGCGGCATCAATCCAATCCAACGGTTACGGTGAAAACCTAATACCACCTTTCCAACTATAAATAAGAGAGTAATAACATGGAAAAAGGAATGCCTTATCGCATATTTCCATACCCACACACTCCACAGTATTTGCACCATATTTCCGAGTCCATAATCTTACTCTCACGCGGAGGACTGCTTAGGAAGACCCGGCGCAGTTTCACCCTTTATTTCTTGTCTTTGTGCGAGATCCGGAGCAAGCTCAATCATTTCTTGGACACAAGAGCCGAAGCTTTGCACGCTTTCTGCACGATCAGATTGGTTCCATTGCCGGGAACGTGTTAGTGATCTTCACTCTAAATCTGGCCAGGAGCGATTTGGAAAAATGGTGTCCGATGGTCATACGACCCGATAAATCAGCAGGAGATGAAGGAGTACCTCCTCCTCGGCAAGAAAATCCTAGACCACCCTCGCCGCTAGGAACCCTAACCTCGGGGTTACCGGAGTCACGAGGGATGGTTGACGATACGAGCCTTCAAACGGCCGGAGAAGGGAGAAAAGGCACCGTGGAGCGCCGAGAGGAGACCTCCACTAGAAAGGAGGCTGAGGCAGTACGAAGGTATACGGGGAGGTCCCTCCCAACCCTAATCTCGACGGAGCGGCTTTCCTCGTCGAGAGCTAACGCCCTCAGGGAGTTCTTGCAAATCCAGGACGAGCTAATCCATATGGCCGCTCCTCAAGCTCCCCAGGCATCCCATCAAACAATCTCGTCAGGAAGGAGGAGAAGAAACCAAAGAGAGAATGTTGGTCGTCGTGAAGGGACTGCCACTGGAAACGAGCGAGTTGTGCCCCAGCTTGACCTAAGGGCACACATCAATGAAAGACGGAGCCAAGGAGCCCGATCACGGCGACGATGAGGCGAGGTAGCGAGCCTCACAAGGAGCCCGATCACGTGAAGCTAGCCAGTCAAGTGTTGAGGACCGAGATCGGCGACAATGCGGAGGCGTACGTTGATGATATGGTCGTCAAATCAAAGAGGAAGCACGTCGACGACCTAGAACAAACATTCACCAACCTACGAGCCAATGACATGGTCCTCAACCCGGCTAAATGCGTTTTCGGAGTTGCTGCAGGCAAGTTCCTAGGATTTATGCTCTCTCAGCGGGGGATCGAAGCCAATCTGAGAAAATCAAGGCTTTGATGGATATGGCCGAACCTACGAGCACCAAGGAGGTTAAGCGCCTAAATGGACGAGTAGCGGCCTTAGGTCGTTTTATTGCCAAGTCTGCTGAGAGATCACTCCCATTTTTTAAAGCTCTCCGAGTGCGAAAGGACTTGAAATGGACGGACGAATGTTCCCGATCGTTTAAACAATTGAAAGAATATCTTGGCTCCCCACCACTCCTCCAAAGCCCCGTAGCAGGGGAAGACCTTTACGTTTATCTCTCGGCGAGTGATAAGGCCGTCGCCGCCGTATTGGTCAGGGAGGAAGGAGGAGCACGAGAGGCCGGTTTATTACGTCGGCAAAGCTTTGTCGGATGTTGAAACCCGTTACTTTAACGCGGAAAAGATCGCTTACGCTCTCGTCATTACGGCCACGAAAGCTACGAGCATACTTCTCCGCTCATCCCATCGTCGTATGTACAAATGGCCCCTTGCGCAAAATCTTGCACCGATCACGAAAGCTCGGTCGTCTTCTCAGCTGGAGTATTGAGCGGCGAGTTCGATATAGAGTATAGGACGAGGAAGACCTGCAAGCTCAATCATTGGCAGACTTCTGGTTGAAACGTCATTCACCATCGACGACGATCAAAGGAAGCCACGGCCGGCGAACAAGGGGAAGGAGGTCGGCAACGAAGCGGAGTTAGTTTTGCCCGTAGGATGTTGGAAAATCTTTTCGAGCCAATTCGGCAACCAGAATACGAGCGGAGCGAGGGATCGTTCTTGTTGAGCCGAAGCGGGACAGTTTTGAAGAAGTTTTGAGGTTCAAGTTTCAAGCATCAAACAACCGGGCCGAGTACGAGGCACTCGTAGCGGCCATTGAATATGCAAAGTGTTTTGGAGCTACAAAAATTGCGGCTACGTGATTCTCAATTGATCGTGAACCAAGTGAGAGGAGATTATCAAGTCGTCGATTCCACCTGCTTGAAGTACCACTGTTGGTCGGAGAATTGATACAAGGTTTAGAATTTTGGGCCATACGAAGAATCGCTCGAGAAAGCAACGAGCACGCCGACCTACTTTCAAAGCTAGCTACGGACCAACTCCACGAGGACGAACATGGCCATCACTTGGCCTACTTAGATCGGCCCGGCTTATGAACGGGTGAAGGTCCTGCTCAGCATCGGAGACGGCCCAAAATGTTGGATCGGCGAACTAAAGGCATTCATTGAACGGGAGGAGTTGCCAACGGACGAGGTCTCGGCAAGACAAGTAAAGAGGAAGTCGGCGGATTTACGGTCGTCGAAGGAGAGCTCTACGAGACGATCCATTACCCGGCCATTCTTGAAGTGCGTTCATCCGAGACAAGGTCGTTCAATTCTTTGTTCGAAGTGCATCAAGGGAATGTGGAGGCCATCCACGGGGCCCGTACACCGTTGGCCGATAAAATCATAACCATGGGATACTCTTGGCCCCACCTTCGTGAAGACGCTAAACAATTTGTGAAAAAGTGTGACACACATGCCACGTTTCGCCGACCTCCCCAAGCCACAACCGAGCAAACCCCTGTCTTGGGTGCTGGCCATTTGATATGTGGGGTGTTGATCGATTGGGCCTTTTCCGCCGGCCAAGGAGGAGGAGTCAAATATGTGATCGTAGCGGTTGATTACTTTTCAAAGTGGGTGGAGGCCAAGGCCTTGAACAAGATGCGAAAACAACGCCCTAAGCTTCATTCATGACTCAATATGGTGTCGCCGGAATCCCAAGGGTGATCGTTTCGAGACAACGGCCTACGGTTTTCAAGAAAATTCGAGCGGAATTGAACGGGATGGGCGTCAAACACTCCAAGTCGTCCGTCGCCTACCCCCAGGCAACGGAGCAAGGCGAAGCGACCAATAAACTCGTCTTATGCGCCTTGTGCAAAAATGCGGAAGGAAGAGATACAAGATGGTTGGACGGACTACCCTCGGCTCTGCGGGGTGCATCCGCCTGACCACCGGGGGCCTACGGGAAACCCCATTTGCTTTGGCTTATGGCTCGAGGCCATGGCCCCCGCCGAACTTCAGCTACCGACGGACCGAGTTGCTTTGTACGAGGTAGAAAAGAACATCCACAGCTGACAAGTCGATCTGGACCTCGTAGACGAACGGAGATTGGATGCCCAATTAAGGATGGAGAACTACAAAAAGAAAACCAAGGCTTATCACGACAAGAAGGTGAAGAGAAAGGTTCTTTAAGGTCGGTGACCATGTACTAAGAAAGATTGAAGCAACGGGACTCGAAAGCCCGTCAAAACAAACTCTCCCCCAATTGGGAAGGACCATACATTGTCACAAGTGTGGTCAGAGAGGGAACCTATCGCCTTGCAAAGCCGAACGGTGAAAGTCTCAAGCATCCATGGCACGCCAACCACCTAATGAAATACTACTTTTGAGGTCGTCGACAACATCCAGCGCCCTTAGGGCACCTACCTTGTGGTTCCTTATGTAATTTTGTGAAATTTGAAGTTTTTGGAAATTGCAAGGGATACCTATAAATCGATAGCCCGTTGTTTACTAGAAAGTTATTTATGAAAGATCGTCGCTTTGTTGATTTTCTACTACACAAATTCTAGCACTTTAACCAAGTATAAAGGTTAGACGAAGCCAGACTTCGTCGAATACATCTACTTTAACCAAGTATAAAGGTTAGACGTAGCCAGACTTCGTCGATCGCTATAACGGTATAGATGACTCGTCTATAGAACTTTGTCTACGAACAAAAATCTATTGACCTTCATACTATTCCTACGAGCCATTGAGAAGTTGAGAAAATACAAGTTTGAACAAAGGTCGACCGTATTAGGACGAACCAAGTTCTGGTCATAAAACGACGACTACTCACACTTGTCCTCAAACTTACTCGTCCAATAGGTTATCACATGCTATCTATGTTAACACAGATTAACAAACAGAAAACAAAGGCATTAAATAACTTAAAACATGAAACAAACATTGTACGACCCCCTCTAAACAACGAGGAAACAGGTCAGCTACATTACAAACATTAAAAATTGTCTTGAGATAATTGTTTGGAGCCACCACCAAAAACTCAACATTGTTTGGGACATTACAAACGATCTCATAAAAATCAAATGATCACTTTGGGGGTCAACACCAACATTAGACGAGCCGCATCGAGTGCAGGGCATCCTCGACGAAATGTTTGAAATAGGCATCGAAATTCTTGGGGTCGACTACGGGAGGCAGAGCCACTCGTCCCTCCCGGCCTTTTCGTCGTCTTCTCTTTATAATGAGTAAATCGTTGTCATTGAAGGGAACTAAAGGATGAACTAGACGCGCTTCTTCGTCATGTGGCAATTCGGTGCAAAGGTCGGCGCCTTCCTCGTAGACAAAAAGACCCTTAGTTTCCGGATCGCAAGAATCCTCAGGCTAAATGTTTGGTTCCGTCTTGGAAGAAGCAACTGGCCTTATCAGTGACGATCTTGGAAAATTCACCACCTCTTTTGAATTGTTCCACAGCATCCAACTTTGCGTCGGCCAAAGCCGCTTGATTATCGGCCCCTCGGCGATTCAATTTGACTCCGAGAACACTCGTAGTCGGTTGTCGGGCTGTCACTTTACCCTCGCGCAAAGACGAAGGGCGCCGTTAAAATCTTGCCATCTTCTACGAGCTTGGCCTTCTCAGCTTTCGCCGTCTCCACCTCCTTCAATATCCCATTCTTCTGAGCCATCAACGACTCATAGGCAGCAGTGAGCTGGATGATGTTTTCTTCAGCTTCCTTCAACTTCTTCTCAGCCTCTTCCTTGGCTCCGACGGACAAAATCAGCTGCTCATTTTCCTTCATCTCGCCGTCGTAGCAAGCCTTGAAGTCCGCCGTCATTGCCTCCATCATCGACGTCATCTGCAATCAAAGGATTATCATTTTCCCAAGTATAAAGTGACGAGATAAACGAGAAAAAAAAAAGGCAACTAAATTACCTCCGTCTGCATCAGCCCGAAGCGAGCGTGATAGGTCGTCAGACTCATCTTAGCCTTCCTCATTTGGCCTACAAGATCAGCATCCTTACCCCTCTTAGTCAAGGCCATCCCCGTAAGAAGAGCAGACCACTTCTTGCCAAGCAAGGAACCCCAGCCTATTCGAGGAACCTTACCGAACTTGGTAGCCATGGCCGAGCCTTTTCTGCAGTAAGCACTTGAGGAAGACGAGCCAGGAGCTTCGTTTGAGGAGTTGATGGGTCGGAGGGACTCTTGGGGTCGTTGTCGCCTCTATTCCTTTTGCCTTTCTCTCTCCCGAGCCGACAGAGTGACTTTTCCTCTTCCCCGGAGACATGGCTCCCTCCTTCGACGACCTCGTAGGTTGGAATCGTAACTTCCTACGTCCTCGTGGTTAGCGTGCTCACCTCGACGACGATCAATTGATCCTCGGCATTGGCGGCGGCAAAGACTTGATTCAACTCCAACCTCTTTCTCCAGCCCGTCGACCACGCATTGACGACCTCCGGTGTTTAGGCCTCGGCGACGACCTCTTTTTCAATTAGAGGAATGGCACCCTGCAGGTTGATCCTTAGGAAGCTCATCATTCCTCTTTGCACGATTCTCACTGCCGCCGCCACGAGATGGCATTGGACGTCGCCTATCTTTCCCGGCCTTGGTTCGCACGGCGGGTCTCGATTGCTTCACTCATGTTCGCAACTTTCTTCTCGATGAGCCGGATATCCTTTCGAGAGAAGCGCCAAGTAAAAAATGAAAAAGTTCGCCATACACGACGAGACATATAGGCATATTATCAAAATAAATAGACGAGTGTTGAGAACCCAACCCCTGACATCTCAAGGTTTTCACAAAGCTCTTCAGGATGGTCAAGGCGGGCCCCGGCATAGCTTAATACGGTTGTCTTCCCACCGCAAGTCGTCGTGAACGACCCAAACCGGATAACGGGGGTCTAGGTCTATCTTCACTAAGGGATCGTGGCCCTTCGACGGCTTACCCATAATGCCGGCCCTTATGTACCTCCGGTGAGAGGCCTCAATGTTCTCAAATGCCACCCATCCATGACTCAACAGATCGTCGATCTTTCCTTTCGGCTCGTCGGCCCACGAGCTTGAAATACGCGGTCGTCGGTAACAAAATCACGATTCTCGAAGCCATGGAAATTGCCATCCTAACCGGCTCTCCACCAAGATCATGTGGGCGTCCCAAACCGTACACTTTATTTTGGGTATCTAGAAACAAACCCTGGACATTTCGGATACACGACACGCTTACGACGGACTTCCCATTCTTCATAGATCGTTTGGTCCGATAATACTGACGGAATACCTTGTTGCATGGCTCGTAGCCAATGAATCTACAAACGACGATGAAGCATGATAGAACCCTAACCGTGTTGCCACTCAACTCCATCGGCACGCAACCAGAATCTTCAAGAAACTCGTTGATAAAGGGATCTAAGGGCAACCTCAACCCAAGCTCGAACTGCTTATAGAAGAAAGCAACTTTCTTCTTGCTGGTGAGAAGAGTTTGTCTACGAGGCTCATATTCCCTCTGGCTAAGATACTCCAGCCTGTAATTGTTGGCATGCACTCTGAATGAGCTTCGAAGGGAATCTATGAATGGCTTGGCTACGTCTCCCTTTGTCGCAGCCCTGATCTTGGTGATTGCCCAATCCCCGAGGGCACCACCCCCGAAGTCTCGTTCATTGCTTCCTACTCGTACACCCGTGTGGAAGGCGTCGACAATTCTAGTATTTCCTGCACTCGTACTGGCTTCGTTTACTTCTTGAACCGGTTGATCGGGGCGTCCGTCGTGATCCATGTCTACAAAACAAGGAAAGACAGAAGGGGAATCGCCCTAACATTTTCAGACGACGACCTATCTACCGGCAATCTAGATTCCCTACAACCAAGTTCCTAGATGAATCACGACGGGACAAGGAATAGTTGGTTCGTATATGATTTGGGAGGTCGTTCATCGATCTAAAAGGCGTTACTCTTGGGTCACCTTCCTCAAAATTCCCAAGAACCTCACCAACTGGAAACCCTAGAGGTTCATTTTCAAAATCAAACTTTGTCAGAATGGATGAACACTCAACCAGTGGAATCTCTCTCCAAACACCCCTGGCACACTTGTATACCCGTTGATTCAGCCCAAAACCAAACTTGACACCCCTCTCGAAGCTCACCGTTACGGGTCCCATTGAGCAAAACCCCAAACAAAACCCAGAAATGAAGAATGACGAAGAAAATTACCTGTTTCTGGGTTCGAGGATGGGTTTTCCGATGAGTTCGCCGGTGGGAGATCAAAGAAGTTTCTGATCCAAGCTGCAGGATTGTCCAACGGTGGTGAAGCCAGAGCAACCAGTGTCGCCGGAAAAGTTCGCACAGTTGCCGGAGTTCTTCCTTGCCAGTCGCCGGAAATCGCTCTTGCTCCTTTGCTCTCAATGCTCGAGTTCGTGAAAATTTTGAAATGGAGGAGGGAGGAGGTTTTTATATGTAGAGAAGATGAAGGGTTTATGCCTGGGAAACCCAAACGGCGAAATGATGGGCATTAAATACCCCTCACAACTTCCGAGAAGAATGTCCCATCGCGGGACGCTTGTCAATTAATGGAGGGATCACGGCCGCCCACGTCATCACCACTGACATCATCATAATTCAAAATTCAAACTGACGGTCGTACGGATACCTTGGAGGGAAAACGACAACTCCTGGCCCGTCGAGACGACCATGAGTTGGGGGCCACTGAACGGAATAAATCGTGATGGGCCGAGCCCAACGTACAACTACGAGCCTGGGGGCCCAATAGCCCACCCTAAGACCCAACTATGAAGTATCGATCGTAGCCTTGGGTCATGGCCCGTCCGACCCTGGTTGGCAATCGTCGTCATTGAGCGACCAAGCCCATCCAAGCGACGAGCCATTGTATCAGTAAGGAAGGGTTTGACTTATAACTCGTCGACACTCCAAGAAGAGATCGTCGACAGAGGTAGGCCCATCTAACGACGAGTCTTCCCTCGACGCACTCAAAGACTCGTCCAAGAGAGAACGTCGTCACCGAACGACCAACACTCTCTCGTCGAGTCACCTCTCAAGGAGACGACCCAAGTGGACGTACGGCTCCGTGTCGTCTCCTCTATTAAGCTTCCTCAACAAGCTTGGTTAATTAGCTAATTTGGGATAATGTCGGACTGCTACGGTGCCTTGTTACACGTGCATTCATGCAACCAATAATAACAACAAAAGGCGTGCAGTTGACTTTCCTCTATAAGGTAAACTACTTATCGGATGTCGTCTTTGCAGTGTCCTTACATAGACGGACCAATACCGGCGCGACACGTGTACACCTAGGAGATGGAGCCGATCCCACTACCGGCATCAATCCAATCCAACGGTTACAGTGAAAACCCTAATACCACCTTTCCAACTATAAATAAGAGAGTAATAACATGGAAAAAGGAATGCCTTACCGCATATTTCCATACCCACACACTCCACAAGTATTTGCACCATATTTCCGAGTCCATAATCTTACTCTCACGCCGGGAGGAGGCTTGCTTAGGAAGACCCCAAGCAGCTTTCACCCTTTATTTCTTGTCAGGCTGTGCAGATCCGGAGCTAGCTCAATCATTTGCTGGACACAAGAACTGAGCTTTGCACGCTTTCCTGCGCGATCAATTTTCATTTCAAATATTGTTTTTGATAGCTGAAAATAAAATATACTCCCTCCCTTCCAACATAAATGATCAATTTTTTTTAGATTTGCTCTTAATTAACCAAGAGCAGTTTTTGGCAGCAAAATCGAATATTATACTTCCTCCATTTCACTTTATCTTTTATAATTAACTTAACTTGATTTTAAACATAATTGTATAAAATTTTATTTATTCATTTGTAAATTTAAATTTATCATTGATAATATTTAACGTAAATTATAACGACTCTTTGCTAAAATCTTAAAAAACGCATTTTTTCTTAAGCTTAGGAAAAATGTGTTTTGTTTTTTTTGTTAGTGTCAGTGCCAGTTTAACAAAGTGTCAATGCATGTGTAACAAAGTGCCAGTGTAAAAAAGTGCCAGTGCCAGTTTAACAAAGTGTGCAAGTTTAACAAAGTGTCAGTGTAATAGAGTGCCAGTGCAAGTGTAGGGATGGCCAAAACCGGTTCCGATTCGGAACCGCCGATTCCGGTTTGGCAAAAGGGTGAACCTTAACCGGCCCTTGCTTACCCCGGATCCGGTTCCGGTTACCACAATCCGGTTTCGGTACGGTTCCGGTCCGGTTCCGGTCAATAATGAATAAAGAAGCTAAAAATTATTGAAAAACAAGGAATTTTCGGTCCGGTTTCGATCCGGTTCCGGTCCGATTCACCATTTATGTGAACCTTAACCGGCCCTTATCCAAAACGGTTCCGGTTACCCCGCTTTCGGTTTTCGTGGCGGTTCATGGCGGTTTCGGGTTTTCCGGTCCGATTTTTCGGTTCCGATCCGGTTTGGCCATCCCTATGCAAGGGTAACAAAGTGTCAGTGTAAAAAAGTGTCAGTGTCAGTTTAACAAAGTGTCAGTGTTAGTGTAACAAAGTGCCAATGTAAAAAGTGACAATGCATGTATATTAAGTGTGTCAGTGTAAAAAGTGACAGTGTAAGTGTAACAAAGTGACAAGGTTAGTGTAACAAAGTGCCAGTGTAAAAAAGTGTCAGTGCATGTATATTAAGTAAATGTCAGTGTATAAAAGTGTCAGTGTTAGTGTAACAAAGTGTCAGTGTTAGTGTTATTAAGTGCCAGTGTAAAACACGTTTTTCCTAAGCTTAGAAAAAAACGTGTTTTTTGTAAGACCAACTCTGAATCTTTGATTGCAAAACTATAATTTAATTTCAATAAATTTATAGTTAAAAAGTAATTAAATTGATTATAAAAGATCTAATAAAATTATTTTTGCAAAAATAATATAGCGTCAAAGGGGTATTAGTAAATTAGGGGTTATTATTAATGTTCCATTCCCATCGTTTTCTTTCAGAAAAGTCTGGGTGGTTCGTTTTCTTTCAGAAAAGTCTTGGGTGGTAAATTGGAACGGATTGGATTGAATCCAAAACATTGTCGCATGCGTGCAACTTACTCTTTCGTTCTATTACAAAAGATACAAAATAAATTTTGCATAAAAATTAAAAAAAATTGTATGATATAATAAGTGTTATAATTATAAAAAGTGAGGTATCAGAGAAAAAATGTGACAGAAAATAATAAGTGGATATATAATTCGATTATGATAAGTGGGTCCTATAAATAAATAATTATTAAAAACGTTTCTTTTTAAACTTATACACTTTATAATAGGATGTCAAAATGAAATTTTTGTACATTTTATAATGGGACGTAGAGAATAATGTGGTTCTATATGATATATGGTACGTATTTGTTAGAGAGAAACACTTTAGTCCTAATTATTTTTTTCTTATTAAGAATTATCTCCTTTGAAGTTAATGCATGATGGAGTATTTCTGTCGTACACACCATTATACCAAAGACTATTTTGGATAGAAAGTGAACTCGACATTTTGGCGTAAGTGCTACTTAACTAATGTTAACGACGTTTTGGCGTAAGTGCTTCAAAACAATCTCATTTTCTAAGGAGTAGGTTTGCTGAGAAATGCGTTTCTTCATAACTACGGAGAAACGTGTTTTTAATAGCCCAGGAAGCTGCGTTTGATAGCAGGAAAAAATTTACGGATATCGATGCCAAAGGGTTACGGATATCCAGAAACTTTGGAACGGATATCCGAAGCCTTGGGACGGATATCCGAAAAAAATAGATTTGAAGCCAAATCCAAGGCCAAGACCAGAAATTGCTTATTGAAGGTTTCGAATATCAAGAGAAACCTTCAATGTATATCAGAAACCATCAAATGAATATTCAAACATTTTGAAAGTTTACGGATATTCATTTTGCGTTCTGATATCATTTCATAAAACTACGGATATCCAGAAGCCTTGGCCTGCATTGTCGCGCGACAAGTCAGACCCTGTTTCTCCATAAATTATGAAGAAACGCGTTTCTCCCCAAATTTTAGCTTTTCTAAGAGACATCTTTAAATTTAATTAGGGCAGACTGCATTTTGGAATGCAAAGTTTGGGGTGTGTTCACAATTTAGGACATGATGTTTCACTATTGTCTATTTAGGATACAAAGTTGACAAATTTTGTCATGTTAATGATTATAAAAAGCTTTGTTAATAAACTCAGTTAAAAAGTCACGTGCACCGCACGTGTTGTTTAACCGATGTTATTTAGAATTATAATTATCAATTTACCCCTAATGCCCAGATCCTATATTGACAAACACCCCCAAATTTTAGACTTCAATTATATAATGCACCTGAAACTTTGGAGAAACAATAATTTCTTCGGTGCCTTCATTACAAATATTTGTGTGCACGTATTCTTGTGTCTCAGTTTGTTCGCGTGCTCAACGTTTAGAAATAATTTTTTGATAGCGATAGCAGATTTCAAATTCTAGCTAGTAACCAGTAATTAGGCTTGCACTACTTTATGACACTTTGTGTTAGGCCGTGAAATAATGTTATATTCATAATATAAATGTGCGTAAATGTATATGCTATAGTGGATGGTGCGCATACAAGAGATGATCATTTAAAGAATGAGGTGATTAGAGGAAAAGTGGACGAAAAATAAATAAATTGTCAAAAACACTGAAAAAGGAGCCCATGATCCCGCCGGATGGGGACTCAAAACACTAATTTAGTATATTATGAATAAACATGTGAATTTTAACTTATTATTATATTATCAATTATTCTTTGAAAATTTTCGTAAATGCTATTATAATACGATTTTTTTTTGGAGCAACTTTCATGTTGAACCGAGGACAATTGGCACATCCATATGCTCACGCTAGAACAACTATGAAGCCGGTACCGAAGAAATCATATTATTTCCTAAAAGTTCAGGGAATTATCAATCTGGGATCTAAAATTCTGGGGTGTTTTCACATTGGGGTCTAACGTTAGGATTATTTTTTTCAACATTTAAAAATAATTTTTTGATAGCGATAGCAGATTTCAAATTCTAGCTAGTACCTAGTAATTAGGCTTGCACTACTTTATGACACTTTGTGTTAGGCCGTGAAATAATGTTATATTCATAATATAAATGTGGCGTAAATGTATATGCTATAGTGGATGGTGCGCATACAAGAGATGATCATTTAAAGAATGAGGTGATTAGAGGGAAAGTGGACGAAAAATAAATAAATTGTCAAAAACACCGAAAAAGGAGCCCATGATTCCGGATCGGGACTCAAAACACTAATTTAGTATTGAACGGTATAAATCGAGATACGAACATGGGCTGGCCTGAGTTGGGCCCAAATGGATTGGGCCATAAACATAATCCAATAATCAAGTATTAGGGCCGAGGAGAATCTTCCTCGTATGCCGAGGATCATCCATCTCGGCCTTATATCATCATGCTTGTGCCGTCGTATTTCGAGATGTTACAAATGACGAGGAAAGAAATGTTCTCACCTCGGTATATCATCAAATGACGAGGAAAGAAATGTTCTCACCTCGGTATATCATCAAATGACGAGGAGAGAGATTTGTTCATCCCGGCATGTTCCTTTGCCGGCCAATCACCAAATGACGAGGAAGTAGAATCATTCACCTCGGCCTACTTTCCAAGGCCGAGATAAAACATTTATGTTCCTCGGTGTTCCGGCTATCAGAGTACTCAGTCCTTATCAAACAAGGATTCTACAGTCGTATTCCAATCAGGATTACAATTACCAACACCAATTCAAGTCAAACAATGACTCCTTAACAGATATAATTCTCTTAGGATTATATCTTATCTCTTTACAAGTTCACTTCAACACGGATTCTATCAATCCATGCCTATAAATACAATCCCCATGGCTCATTATTTGGTACGTTACTTTTTACAATACAGAAACTCTGTCAATTTAGTTTCTCATATACAAACCGTGAACTTATTCTCACGTCGGAGGGCCTTTAGCCGGATCCGCCCCGGCTTAGTTTACGTGTTTTCTCTTATTTTCAGGCCTTGCAATCACCGGAGCATTCATCACTTGGATTTGGGGCTGATTTGACGATTTTGGCATCATCAAGTGGTTTCATTGCCGGGAAATCGATTCAAACACCCTTTGTTTGGCCTGGAAAAGTCGCCTGAAGCCTGTTTTCTGCCGGAAATTTTCTAGTTTGAACGGATATTTCTGGACCGTTTTTAGCTCTGTTTTGATTTGGCCGGAATCTGCAAATTTCAGCCGGAATTTGCCCAGATTTGATTGAAATCGTTTTAGCGTTGGAATTTTGTCCCAATTTTGGCCGAAAAATTTGGTATTGTCAAAGTTGCCAAATTGCAGTTTCTTAATTTGCGTCAAATTCTGCTCCGAATTTGATTGGAAGTTGTGATTTTTTGGGAAATTCGCGTAATTGATAATTTGTTGATTGATTTGCAATGGACGGACAATTTACGAGCATAACTGCTGAGGATCAAACCCAAGTGAATGGGGTTAACACAGGTGCCGAGGAGCTACCTCCTCCTCCTCCTCTACCTCAGCCAGACGCCCCTCCTCCCCTTGCCATGACTCTTCGTTTCAAGGGTCAGGCAAATGCCGAGGGAGAGGGCGCTGAGCTTCCTCGTCCTACTCGTGCTCGCGGGAAGCAAGTGGGAAGGAAGAAGACAAAGAATGCCGACGCCGGCCAAGCAGGAGGAACTCAACCCGTTGACCGACGCTCTTTGTTACATAAACAAATGGAGACATTGCAAAGGATGTATGAAACACAGGCTGCTCTTTTGCAATTGGACCCAGATCATTCCATGACTGAATTCATTAGGCCATCTATGGGCAACCCTCTTGAAAGGGAACAAGGTGAGCACCGAGCTCCTCCTCGAACTCCGCTCAACCAACCAAGCAAGCCCCCGAGAACCTACCCGTCCTCTGCATGACAAGAAGAAGAAGGATCAAGTGGTTGACCTAAGAAGCCAATTAACTCCCTGTGGAAGAGGAGGTGAACTCAAGGGACCTAAGAACAAGGCTCGCCTAAACAGGCGAATGTCACCACCTCGGTTAGTCATAGCACCTCGGCGTCCTGATTCTCCTCGTCCTCGTCGATCTCGGTATGATTCTCCTCGACCCCGTCGAACAGATTCTCCTCGTCATCGTCGACCAGATTCTCCTCGTCCTCGGCACCGAGAGTTTGTGAGGCCGAGGACCCCGGAACCATATAAGATGATACTTGGTGGCCAAGACTTGGAACCAAGGTGTGATAAGGCCCCATCCAAACGGGACAGCCACCGACATGACGCGAAGAACAGCAGGGTGAATGGTCGCCCCAAGGATAAATCAACCAGAAGCTCCCAACGAAGCACCCGTTCTAGCAGCGACAAGGGAATGGAAACCAAGCAATGGGAGCTGTTGAAGCAAAGACTGGATGACATGGAGATGGGAAAGAAGTTCAATGACGATGACTATGATTGGGCAACTCGTCCGTTCTCCTTGAGGATAACTGCGGCACCACCCAATCCTCACCTCAAGCTCCCGAATTTCGAAAAGTACAACGGCACCACTGATGCAAAAGACCACGTGCAAGGTTTTGAACAAACCATGAATCTCCTCACCACTGCTGATGATTTGCTCTGTAAAGCTTTCGCGAGCACCTTCTCCGAATGCCTTGACACGGTTACGTGAGCTTAAAAGAGGTTGCATCGATTGCTGGAGGGGCATGAGGAGAATGTTCTTGGACCACTTTGCCACTGCTGGTAAGAGGAAGATGAGACTGGCCGACTTGGCCAACATCGAGCAGGGAAAGGGAGAGACCACCCTCAGCTACTACAACCGGTTCCGAAAAATGGCAGACCAGGTTGAAGAGAGCCTCACTGACAGGGAGGTCATTGTTTGTTTCAACTCTGGGTTAAAATCTGGTCCCCTCATCTATGAACTCTCAGCCCGGGAACCTAAATCTAAGTCCGAATTATACAAGGTGGCTTATGCCATTTCCATGGCTGAAGATAAAACAAAGAAAAGGGGAGCCGACAAGGCGGAAACTAAAACGACGGGCACTCGCCAGAATGAAAATGGGAACGGCAAAGGCTCCAAGGGGAAGAACAGAACAAGAGGCACAGAGAAACCTGAGGTGTTCACCCCCTAACCAAACCCATTTCAGAAATCATGCAGCTAGTAAATCTTCCACCTCCCCGTCCACTAAGTGATAAACCAAAGTACCCTCGTGACACTTCTAAATACTGAGATTTCCACAAAGACAACGGCCACACCACGGATGGTTGTTGGGCCCTCAAGAGGATAATACAACGATGGGTCGACGAGGGAAAGTTGGACCGCTATGTCATGAAGAAGGATGGAAAGCGGAAGCGAAAGGAGGAGGAAAGTGAAGATGATGACAAAAGCGAAGACGGAGAACGTAGGCCTCCCAGGGCCAAATTGCATGTGATCCGTGAAGAGGTTACTTCCACCAGAAAGCTGAGGGACCAGATCCATGAACTAAGCAAAGTGTACCACGTGCCTGCTTGGATTCATAAGGCGGAAGAGGTCATCAGTTTTTCACCCAACGAACTGGCAGGGAGCCGTGCTGCCCGTGAACAACCCTCAGGTGATAAAGGGACGAATTGACAATGTGGAATCGGAAAGATTACTTGTGGACACGGGGGCCTCCCGTGACATTCTGTATTATTCCGCTTTCCAACAGATGGGATTGAAAGACACTGTACTGGAACCATATCACGGTAGGCTCGAAGGATTCACCAACCATAAGGTTGGAGCTAAGGGAACCGTGAAACTAAAACTTGAAGTCGGTGATCATCCCTTCCTAGCCAAAGCCGCAGTCATTTCGTAGTCATGGATTTGACTAGTGATTATCATGCAATCATAGGCATTCCAAGTCAAGCTAAACTTGGGATGGTGGCCTCCCTTCCCCACCAACGAGTTAAATTCCCCACTCGTGCTGGGATTGGATGTGTGAGGGCAACCCCCAAAGACTTCTTGGAACATGTCGTGAAGAGCAGAAATAAATCCAAAAGTGTGGAGATAGATACCCCCGAGGAAAACATCAAGATCTCAAAATCTCAGAAAACCACCTAAACTAGCTCCAGAATGAGCTATATCCGTGAAGTGCTTGATGATGAGGACGAGCCTATGGTCCTAGAAATTGCAGATGACCAAGGCATAGTCCTACCTGTATCTGAGGAAGAGTATATGGTCCAAGAAATTGCAGATGACCAAGGCATAGTTCCGCCCGTCTCCGAGGAAGATCCTATTCTCATCAACGGCCAGAACTCGGGGGCCAACCATGACCTAGGAAAGGTCAATCTTCCCGACGTTGATAAACTTATGAAGGAAGAAGGCCTCAATGTGAACGACAACGAAGGGAGGAGAATTAGAGAAATTATTATCGAATCTCTAGAATTTCGAGACGGTCCTAAAGTGAAGCCTGTAGATGAGCTAGAAGAGGTAGTCATCAATCCTGACTATCCTGAAAAAAAAATTAAACTCGGGGGCCAACTATCTCCAGAAGAGAAAGAAAGAATCATCTCCCTCTTGAAAAACAGTCTTGACGTCTTTGCTTGGAGAGTCGAAGACGTGAGGGGGATCAATGAAGAAGTAGCCCTCCACCGCCTAGAAGTTGATCCTTTGGCGAAAACCATCTCCCAGACAAGGAGAAACTTTGCAAGGGACAAGGAGGAAGCTATTAAGGAAGAGGTGCAGAAGTTACTTAGCGCCGGAATAATTCGTGAAGTCAAGTACCCCGTTTGGTTGGCCAACGTAGTTATGGTGAAGAAGCAAAATGGGAAGTGCCGTATGTGTATAGACTTCACCGATTTGAAAAAGGCCTGCCCCAAGGACAGCTATCCTCTCCCCAGAATTGACAAGTTGGTTGACTCCATTGCTGGACACCGAACTCTCAGCTTTCTAGATGCCTATTCAGGCTATCATCAGATAAAAATGGCGGAAGAGGACATCGAGAAGACGGCCTTCCAAACACCTGGGGGAAATTACTGTTACATCATGATGCCTTTTGGGCTCAAGAACGCGGGTGCCACGTACCAACGAATGGTGAACAAAGTATTTGAAGATCAAATAGGTCGCAACATGGAAGCTTATATTGATGACATGGTCATAAAGACCAAGGAGGGCAGTCACGCTCCTGACCTGGAAGAGACAATTAACAACCTCCAAGCTAATAACATGAAGCTGAATCCAAGCAAGTACGTATTTGGAGTAACGGCGGGAAAGTTCCTAGGCTTCATGGTATCTCAAAGGGGAATAGAGGCAAACCTTGAAAAAATCAAGGCACTCATCGACATGAAGGAACCTACCACCATCAAGGAGGTTCAGAGATTAAATGGAAGAATAGCGGCCCTTGGAAGATTCATCGCCAAATCTGCCGAAAAGTCACTACCCTTCTTCAAGGTATTGAAGGGTACCAAGAGCTTCTCCTGGACTCCTGAATGCTCCGAAGCATTCCTCCGGTTGAAGAAGTACTTGGGTGCCCCTCCCTTGCTCAGCAGTCCGACTACCGGTGAGATGCTATATGTCTTCCTAGCTGCCACTGATCATGCTGTAGCAGCTGTCCTAGTTCGGAATGATGAAGGAATACAGAAGCCCGTCTACTATGTCTCAAATGCACTGTCCGACGTGGAAAGCAGATACTTTAATGTGGAGAAGATAGCGTACGCGCTAGTCATTGCATCAAGAAAATTACGTGCCTATTTTTCTGCACATCCTATCACCGTCTATACGAATGAACCACTGAAGAAGATATTACATAAGTTGGACGGCTCCGGGCGTCTCCTTAATTGGTCCATCGCTCTTACCGAGTTCGATATCACCTACCAACCAAGGAATACCCTCCTGGCACAGCCTTTGGTTGACTTCATGGTCGAGACTGCCTTTATGGGTGAGCATCTCCCCACCTCCTGGAAGCAAAATGCACCGGAGGAAAAAGACTCTCCCATTGAACTCCCATCCAATTGTTGGATCCTGTATACTGACGGATCAGCTACAAAAGAAAGAAGCGGAGCTGGAATTGTACTAGCAAGCCCGGAAGGAGAGTACACTGCGTAAGACGCCATCCGTTTCAAGTTCCCTGTCTCCAACAATCAAGCTGAATATGAAGCTTTAATATTTGGCATTGAGTTGGCCTCCTTCTATGGAGCAACTAAGGTGGCGGCTTTCTGTGACTCCCAACTCGTTGTCAAACAAGTAAAGGGAGAGTATAACACCCAAGACCCCACCCTTGCCAAGTATAGAGACCTAGTCCTGGACATGACAAAGAAGATGGAATTTTTCGAACTCAAGCAAATAGGCAGGGAAGATAACCAAGTCGCAGATGTTCTCTCTAAACTAGCAACCATGGACATGTCTACATCTAAGACCAGTCCATACGTAGTTTATGCCAAAGAACCTGCGTACAAAAGACTACAAGTCATGCTCCTAGATGAAGAGGAGAGATGTTGGATCGATGACTACATTGAATACATTGAGAAGGAGAAACTCCCTGAAGATGAAGCTCAAGCTAAGCTTATCAAGAAGAGGTCCCCAAGGTTCGTTGTGATGAATGGAGTCCTCTACCGAAGATCTTTCACGAAGCCCCTGCTAAGGTGTGTCTATCCCAAGGAAATTGAGAACCTCTTGGCAGAAGTACATGAAGGTGTTTGCGGCGGACACCCGGGGGCCAGAACCTTAGCTGACAAAATCATATCGCTAGGTTACTACTGGCCAAACCTAAGGGAGGACGCGCACGCCTACGTTAGAAAATGTGACAAATGCCAAAGATTCTCCGACATTCCTAGATTACCAGCAGTCGAACAAACACTTGTGATACCTACGTGGTCGTTTGATATGTGGGGGATCGACATCATCGGACCCTTCCCTCCCGCCCGTGGTAATTGCAAGTACGTCATAGTAGCTGTTGATTATTTCTCCAAGTGGATAGAAGCAAAGGCATTGGCCAAGATAACGGAAGAGAACGCAATCAACTTCATCCACGACAACATCTGGTGCAGATTTGGCCTTCCACATACAATTGTCTCCGATCATGGACTACAATTTTCTACAGCATTCACTACAGAGTTGGGAAGAGTCAAAGTCCGCCATGCAAAGTCCTCAGTTAGCAGACCCCAAGGCAACGGTCAAGCAGAAGCTGCCAATAAACTGGTCCTAACCGCCCTTACCAAGAACCTTGAGGGACGCGAGGGTAGATGGTTGGACGAACTTCCCCTAGCCTTATGGGCTGTTCGCACAACCACCCGGGGGCCAACCGGGGAAACCCCATTCGCACTGACCTTTGGTTCTGAGGCTATGGCACCAGCTGAGATGGCCATCCCCACTGTGAGAAACTCCCACTATAATGAGCCAGTCAACAAGGTTAATAGGCTCTTGGACCTAGACCTGATAGATGAAAGGTGACTAGCTGCACAGATGAGGATGGTAAATTACAAACAAAGGACCAAGGCATATCATGACAAGAGGGTCATCAGAAGAGTATTCCAAGTTGGCGATTGGGTACTTAGAAAAATCGAGGCAACTGGTCGGAAGGCAGAACAAAACAAGCTCTCCCCAAATTGGAAAGGCCCCTATATCATCACTCAAGTCATTCGAGAAGGGACCTACAGATTGAGAACCAAGGAGGGGAAAGATCTCAAGCATCCGTGGCACTCCGACAACCTTAGAAAATATTATCATTAGTCTAGCTTATTTTGCAATAGATTAGTTTCTTGTTTCCTGTCTTTTGTTTCTTTTAGTTGATAGGATTGAAGTTCGATGTAATCACATTTCAGTCTTACGAAAGCAGTTTCTTCCAACATGCAAAGAAACTATCAACTCTTCACATCAACACCAGAAGATGAGGATCTTATCCCCGACTCTTCAAAACATACACCTTATGTCTTGACAAGGGTCCGCCTTGACTCAACGACTATAGGTTCCCACCGGTCAAGACCGAGGGTCCTCCTCGGCCTGATGGCTTGCCTTGCATCCTGACAAGGGTCCGCCTTGATTCAGGATTACCATTATCACAGTCAAGACCGAGGGTCCTCCTCGGCCTGATGGCTTACCTTGCATCCTGACAAGGGTCCGCCTTGATTCAGGATTACCATTATCACAGCCAAGACCGAGGCTCCTCCTCGGCCTGATGGCTTACCTTATATCCTGACAAGGGTCCGCCTTGATTCAGGATTACCACTGTCACAGTCAAGACCAAGGATTCCTCCTTGGCCTGATGACTTGCCTCACGTCAAGACGAGGTTAACACCTTGTCTCTACGGCTGAAAGGCATAACGTCTAAAACCTGTGCACGAGTCATCTTCCTCGGCATAAGGAGACGAAAAAGAAGAAATCACCCAACAGTTAAAGCCGAGGAGTCATTCCTTGGCCTATGAGACTCAGAGTATAGTTAAAGCCGAGGAGTCCCTCCTCGGCCCAATCACTTGCTCAATAATCAGGCAACGAGGAACCCTCCTCAGATCCCACCTTTACAAGTCTGGTGCCCATGCCTAGCATACAGAAGCACAAACAATTCATTGAAATAATATGGATAAAGAAAAGGATTTTTTCATTGATCTTCAAAGAAAATTACAAGTCCTATCATCTATTACAAAAAGCAAGAAAGGAAAATCTATCCTAAGTTTGCTGGCCATCGTTGAAGGGCTCTTCAAGCCATTGGTCTGTCATAGTGCCAGGGGGAGGAAGAACGGCTTGATCAGTTTGGGCATCATTCTTCTCGGTCTCTCCTCCCCCGACCTCGGTTCCATGACCTCAGGCTCTCCCTCATCTTGGATCGCCTCCACCAAGGCTTTGATATTACCGGGGACGACGGAGGCTGGCTTCCATGCTTCTCGGCACGCTTGGGCATCCTTCTCGGCTATTAATTCCAAGTTATAATCGGAGAAGGGAACCAAGTGGTGGAGAGCCCTAACCTCTTCATCATACTGATCCCGGCAAATCAGCATGGCCACCTTGTTAATGTCCAAGCCGGTGGAGGGGTCAGCCAAGATGCTACGGGCAAGGTGGAGATACCCGTCCTCAAACATGGTTGTCGTTTTCTCGTCCACGGTATCCTGAAAGGCCGAGCTAGCCATCATGGCGTCCTTGAAAGCCGGGCTCTCTTTGAAGCGTGCCACGGCCTCTTCCTCCCTTGCGGGAAGGGTAGCTTCTAACCCTCGGCATCTGGCCTCAGCTTCATCGGCCCTCGTTTGGACTTCGGCCTTATCCTTCCTTGCCTGAGCAAGCTCTTCTTCTTTTAGCCGGAGATGCTCCTCGGCTTTAGTCTTCTCTCCCTCGGCCCTCTTCACTTCGGCCTCTACTTTGGCCTTGGCTGCTTCGAGCTCAGCATCCTTGGCCTTCAAAAGTTTGACCAAGGAAGCCTTATCAGCCTCGCTCTTCGCCTGGGAGGTCTTGGCCTCAGTTAGGCGCCTGGCTTTTGTCTTGGCCAAGACATTCTCGTACGCCGTGACGGAAGCCAACTGAAAGAGAAATCAAAGTTAGAAATCCAAGCAAATCTCAAACTCAATATGACCGAGAAGAAGAGATATTCACCTCGGCAATTAAGAGCCCTTTGCGGCAAAGCAAGGCATCCTCGCTAGGAGCCTCTTTGACGAGGGCCTCGTAAGCCTCCTCATCCATAGCTCGCTGAACGGGAGCTCGGCCCAACCTCACCAAGGGTCCCTCCCTAAGTTGCAGAGGAAGACCCCTAAGATGGGGAACGTTGATGGCCATGCTCTTAGCCAGCTCGTCGGCCTCCTCATCAGTTTTAACGGACTGGATGGTTAAGGGAGGAGGAGCCTCAGCATTGGGAGCCCCACTAACAGTTGCCCGCTTAGCTACGGGCTCCTCGGCACTGGCGGCTTGGGATCTTTTTGAGCCAGATTTCCTCGGGACGAGGCTTGTCTCCTCGGCCTCAACCTCCTCGGTACCAACACGGGGGCCATCTCCCTCCCCAGTTCTGGGTTTGCCCGCTCCTCGGACACAACCTCCTCGGCGTTCACTTCCCCGTGTGGTTTGATAGGAAGAGGATGGTCACCCTGGGCACTTAGCACCAAGTTGCGGGCATTGGCTTCCTCCCGTCTCTCCACCAGGCCAGACTTCTTAACCAGCTTCCTCTTTCGCTTCACTAATTTCATGGGGCTCAACCTCCTCGTAGACATTTCGGCCTCTTGCTCGGGGGTTAAATCTGCAAAGACAAGGACGAGGTGGTTAAATACGAGCAGAAGAAGAAATAAACATGCAAAAATAACCAAGTATCAGAGTTAAATGTTTACATCCAACCACATTTGTTTCTCCCAGGCATTGGTCCAAGGGAGAGGTCTTACACCTCGGACAGTCCTCATGAAAAACGAGACCAGGGTGTGTTATCCAATCGTTAAAACGCCTCCCCCTCTTAACGGTAATGAGGGGAACCACCCCGTCCTTTGGTCCCGGCATCAATCCAGCCTGAACGTAGTAGTGATCAGTGGATTCTATTGCCGACCAGTCAAGGAGCCCCACCTCGGCAAATGCCTCTAAGCGTTTGATCAAAGCCTGGCTCCACTCATATTGTTGGACAGGGCCTGATGAAGTTGGATCCTTGCAAGGAGATTGGAACTCCCAGCCTTGGCGACTCTCAACCCTAATGACGTGGTTATCCCAACCTGCGACTTTGCTAGACATGGGGAGAAGCAGCTTTGGTTTCTTGGGTGCACTCCTAATGACGAGGAGCCAACTTTCCTTGACAAAGACAACATGATAAAAGTGACAGAAAGCTCCCATGGTTGGCTCATACCCTAAGCTACGGCAGAGGACAATGAAGCTGACGAGAACTCTAGTACCATTGGCTCCAAGCATGGCCGGCACTGCCCTTACGTCGTCTAAAAATTCATTGATAAAGGGGTCCAAGGGAAGAAGAAGACCCTGTTGAAATTGCTTGAAGAAGAAGTGTACACAGTCTTCACTGTAGTAGAAGTTCTCCTCCTCTTTCTTCGTCTTAATATCAAGTTTACCCATATAAGTTAACATGTACTCAGTTTTATCTACCCCGTATTTGGAATATAGCTTTTCCAGCATTGGATCCCCGGCCCTTGGGGTCTTCTCCTGTCGTTTTCCCGTACCTAGGCCTCCTCTTCCTCGGCCTCGGCCTCTCCTGCCTTCAACTTGGGCACCTTCTATGAAGGCGTCAACTATGCGAGCGAACGAGGAGGTCTCTTCTCTTCCCGTCATATCTGCATAAAGCCGAGGGGACAAAGTTAGTTTCCTCGGTAATGGCCGATCTTAAGACGGGGAAGGGAAATACCCCTCCTCGTCATCACATAAGGCCGAGGAGGGAGCCTTACCACTCAGACGCTTACGCATTTCATGATCCGAGGCCGGATAGAACAGTTCGATGTGTTCCACTATTTCTGCTCTATCCTCAAGCAACACAACATTACGAGTTGAAGAGTCAATTCGGTCAATCCTTGTGTTATCTGGGTATTGGATGAACATCCGGGTACGGCCATAACTTCTCAACATTTTTCCTATGTCATCCAAGGTCAGCATCAACCATGGACCTCTCTCCCCACGATAAACCCTCATATTGCCGGTGTGGTATCCATAACGGAATCGGGGAGAATGGTCCCAAGAACGAGCCATTTCTAGGGGGAATCAAAAATTAAAGGGGGAGTTCATTCAATATTCAAAGAAGTTCAACAAAATACAAAGAAAATCAAAGACTTGAAGTTTTGGGAGTTAAAGACAGAAATTCATGAAGAAAAGCTTCAATCTTCAACAATGGCGGTTCACTTTTCTTGTCGCATTCAATATTCCTTCCAATAACCCTAGAATGATCAAAATCAGAAGCGAAATGCATAAAATGGGAGGAATTTCATACCTGAGTTTACAAGAACGTTCAGAGTCACAACGAAATCAACGCCGCCGGAGAAATAAACCTTCGCCGGAAACTGGGTTCGAACAGACTAAGATCGCCGGAATGTTTTGTCGCCTGAACCTTGCTATTTGCTCTCAAACGATTTGGGTAAGTAAAGGCTTAAATGAGAAGGGTTTAGCATTTTATACTCCCTTAATCGGGTCAAACCCATGGGTAAAGCAAAAATCCGGGTATGGCGCCCCCTAAATTAAATGCTGGTAACGATTTCCAAAGCGTGACAAGACTGGGGGGGGCCCATGTAATCATGAGAATATTAACCGTCAGATAATGAAGAGACGCCGAGGACACGTGTCAAAACCTGTTCGTATCCCATAAGCTGAGGACGATATGACTTTCTACTCGTCCTAAGCCGAGCTAGAAAGTCGGGGGCCACTGAACGGTATAAACCGAGATACGAACATGGGCTTGCCCGAGTTGGGCCCAAATGGATTGGGCCATAAACATAATCCAATAATCAAGTATTAGGGCCGAGGAGAATCTTCCTCGTATGCCGAGGATCATCCATCTCGGCCTTATATCATCATGATTGTGCCGTCGTATTCCGAGATGTTACAAATGACGAGAAAAGAAATGTTCTCACCTCGGTATATCATCAAATGACGAGGAGAGAGATTTGTTCATCCCGGCATGTTCCTTTGCCGGCCAATCACCAAATGACGAGGAAGTAGAATCATTCACCTTGGCCTACTTTCCAAGGCCGAGATAAAACATTTATGTTCCACGGTGTTCCGGCTATCAGAGTACTCAGTCCTTATCAAACAAGGATTCTACCGTCGTATTCCAATCAGGATTACAATTACCAACACCAATTCAAGTCAAACAATGACTCCTTAACAGATATAATTCTCTTAGGATTATATCTTATCTCTTTACAAGTTCACTTCAACACGGATTCTATCAATCCATCCCTATAAATACAAGCCCCATGGCTCATTATTTGGTACGTTACTTTTTACAATACAGAAACTCTGTCAATTTAGTTTCTCATATACAAACCGTGAACTTATTTTCACGCCGGAGGGCCTTTAGCCGGATCCGCCCCGGCTTAGTTTACGTGTTTTCTCTTATTTTCAGGCCTTGCAATCACCGGAGCATTCATCGCTTGGATTTGGGGCTGATTTGACGATTTTGGCATCATCAAGTATATTATGAATAAACATGTGAATTTCAACTTATTATTATATTATCAATTATTCTTTGAAAAATTTCATAAATGCTATTACAATACGATTTTTTTTTGGAGCAACTTTCATGTTGGACCGAGGGACAATTGACACATCCATATGCTCACGCTTGAACAACTATGAAGCCGGTACCGAAGAAATCATATTTTTTTTCCTAAAAGTTCAGGGAATTATCAAACTGGAATCTAAAATTCTGGGGTGTTTTCACATTGGAGTCTAACGTTAGGATTATTTTTTTCAATTTAGGATCCAAGCAATAGGGTAAATTGATAATTATAATCTCAAATAAACCCAGTTAAATTACACGTAAGGAGCACATGACCATTTAACTGGAATTTCTAACAATTTTGGTTAAAAACCTTAACATGACAAAATATGTCAGCTTTAACCCTAAATTGATAGTAGTGAAACAATCATGATGACAAACTTTTGAAACTATTACTTGAAATAACCACTTTCTTGAAACTCGTTACATGATATAGCGCGATTATTATTTTTTCGCTTTAATTCGCTATATGGTGTAGCGAGTTTTTTAATTTAAACGGTGTACTTATTACTTAATTACCTAATTGGGGATTTATTGAATTCGTTACATGATGTAACGAGTTTAAGCGAGATATAATGAACTCGCTACATCGTGTAGCGAGTTTGGGCGGGCTTTACATATAAGGTTTCAGTTTGGGGCAAATTGTGTCATACCCAAATCACCACAAAATAGTTGACGAAAAAACTCAATTTTCACATCTTTTAACTTTAGAATTGGTGAATACTAAAAATAAAGGTAAATCATCAACATCTCAATCGTTGTTTTTACTTGTGTTTAGTTATATAAATTTAAGTTTTTTATTGTGTTTTAGTACATTATAGATATCAATGTTAAAATTAGGGTTTTAAAGGTTTTAACAATTTGATTTCGTATAGGGTTAAAGATGAACGGGATTTCACTCATTTTCATAAGATTTGGAGAGATGATGATAAACAATCATTTGATAGTCTTCATTTTCATAAAGGGCCGAAATGTACGATTATGGCTCATTGTAAATGGAGATACAATCAATTGACCAATGAGTTATATAAAGTGACGGGTGTAGATCGGATACAATATGACTTGTAATTTATTTGTAGATATTCCCATTACTTTGATAGCGGGATTGGTGAGTACTTTTTATTTCGTATTCATGATGATGAGGGTTTGGATATAATGTGCGATGTTTTTGGTAAATTTGGTGGAATGAGTAATTTGTAATTAATTGTATGTGATCATCAAAGTGATTGAAAATTGACGTTTTGAATAGTTTGAAACATGTATTACATAGACCTTTTATGGGAATTTATCAAGTTGCTACCTTGATACAGGGGTTGGTCCAATTAAACAAACACTTATATAAACTTAAACATCAAATAATGATAACAGGGCATGCCCAAATGATACAGTTGATGATGAGAATTCAGAAGATGATTTAGATTATGAAGAATACACAGATGTAGATGCAATAATAGATGATATTAATGATGGATATCAAGAGTGTAGAAGTGATTCTGATATATATTGGGGGAGGGTGATGATGGCCCGATTGATGATAAATGGGAAACACGTTTAGATTATTATCAAGCGCCGAAAAATCGAAGTTATAAAAGAGGATATTATCATATTTACAGTAATATTGGTGATATTGCTCGAGAAGAAGAATGCTTATTTGATTCCCATAATCAAACCAGATTTCTAGTTTGGGATCCAAAGAAAGACGAAATTGCTAAATGGATACGCTTTTCTAAAAAGAACGAAGCGCAATTTGAAATAAAGAGGTACCTCGTTAATTTCAATCGCCGGTTCAGGTAAAAACGACCACAACTCATACATGGCAATAAAATATCTATTTCATGCAATTTTTATTTTTGTGTGAGTCGGAAGAAGTTTGGCCATTGAAAAGATACCAAGTACAAAGATCTTCATTGTTGCTTATTTTCTAGAGAAATCCAAGATCACCTCAACCTAGATGTGAAGTTTATTGGTCGACAATTAGTTAAACTTATTAAGAAGGATCCAGATGTGAAGATTGGAGTTATTATTGCACACATTAGTGAAATGTACGCCAAAAAAATTGCCTATAAGAAGGCATGGTGTGAATAACAAAATGGCATTGCATAAGTCTTTATATATTGGGAGGAATCTTATATAAGGTTACCCCGCATTCTATTAGTCATTCAAAAATACAACCCCATAATAATTTTTGAGCATACTTATTCTCCTTTCGGTGAATTTCACATGTTTGAACGGGTTTTCTGGGCATTTAGGCCTTATATTGAAGTTTTCTCTTATCATCGGCCTGTCATTTTCGTTGATGGTACATTCATTCATGTAGATATAAAGGGGTAATACTGATTATAATGGGAGTTGACGCCTAACACAGTATACTTCTTCTTGTATTTGCTATTGTTGAACAAGAGGACTGGGTGAACTAAAATATACAAGTTCTCACTTATTTCTCATTTCATATTTTTTATTGATCGACAATTAGTTAAACTTATTAAGAAGGATCCAGATGTGAAGATTGGAGTTATTATTGCATACATTAGTGAAATGTACGTCAAGACAATTACATATAAAAAGGCATGGTGTGAATAACAGAAGGGCATTGCAGAAGTCTTTAGATATTAGGAGGAATCTTATATAAGGTGGTTAACCTGTGTTCTAGCAGACATTCAAAAATACAACCCCATAACAATTGTTTAGTAAACTTATCCTCCTTCTACTTTTGGTGAATTTCACATGTTTGAACGGGTGTTATGGGCATTTAGGCCTTATATTGAAGTTTTCTCTTATCGTCGGCCTGTCATTTCCGTTGATGGTACATTCCTTCATGGTAGATATAAATGGGTAATACTGATTATTATGGGTGTTGATGCCAAAGACAGTATACTTCTTCTTGTATTTACTATTGTTGAACAAGAGGACTGGGTGAACTAAAATATACAAGTTCTCACTTATTTCTCCTTTCATATTTTTATCATAAGAAGACAGGGTGGACTTATTTGTCGGATGCCGCTTCAGAGACCCTTTTTCTAATGTCAGCTTCTCTTTGAAATTCCTCCAGTTGAGCTTGTGTAATTCCCTCAGTACGTGTCCCACCAGATGAAGTCGCAGTCGGATCGGAAAATGGTGGAATATCAGCTCATGAGGTAGATAAAGGAACCCTAAAGCCATTCCCAAATATACTCCCGAGTGAAAAGTCAGAGGCCGAGCAAAATCATCATCATCAGCCTCACGGGCCCTACTAACTGGACAATGTGCCACCCTGATGTGCCTAGGTGGAGGGTCAACAAAATCATCATCATTAGTAACCCCACTAACCTGACTCGGTGGCATTGCGCCGAGGTGAGGGTAAATACCTGAATAAACCCCATCCTCAACCTCTAGCCTAAGTTTCTCCTCTGCCTCCTCCACTTGAGTAGTTTTCCACTGTAACAGATAAATAAAATGACAATTTGGCTAGGTCTTGGGCATTGTAGTATTTGCGTGGACCTCGGTCGCTAGCTCGATGTGAGGCTCATCATCTGCCTCGTCATGTAATTTCATCTATGGCCATGGTTTTGCATGTGCACGACGTCTCACCCGACGCTATCGAGGTGCCAATGCCTGAACCCGATCAACTGGTGTTGGAGGTGCAGCAACCTCAAGTCGATGCTGCTCGCTGACATGTGTAAGCATATCTTTGATCAGCCTTCAAACTCAAGTCGGGATGGATACACCTGAAGCTGCTGCTCCTCATCCCTTGATAGTCGGCTTCATTGGTCACATGCACGCGTTGTAGGTTTTGCACCTGTTTTTATAACAAAAATAATGAGAATGAGACATAAGTTAATAGATTGAAGGTAAAAAAAAAAAGAAAGTAAACTAGAAAAAATAAGACATAATGTAAATGCTTACCAAACCCTCTAATAAAGGGGCAACCGACTAATAACCAACCTCATCCATAAGAATTGGGTTCTGGACCAACATGAACATTATGCTCCTATAACATATCATATACGGATCAGCGTAATGCATAAGTTGATGGCATGGGACCCTCACAACCACTAAATCCCGTTGTTGTCCCCAAAGTGATATATACTACTGATGGCGAGTACTCCAAACCACAAGGTTATTTCTGCGATAATCAATTCTATGCAACTCCTTTCTTGTGTCACAGGGTTTGAGGGACCCCTTGCAGCATGCCAAACTGCCTCAAAACACAATCCGACAAGTGTCAATCTATCCTCTCGAAACATATGAGAGGCACCCTCAATATCCAGATGGCATGTCCCTGATAGAAATAAGCCGGAGCATGTTGATCTCTATATGGCTACCACACCACCTGGTCCTCTGCGAGTTTCACTAACTGATCTCGATAGCCTTGTAGGTTATGTGCAGTAACCTACTTGAGATATACCGGTTCAGTCCACCTGAAATTTCATAAAAAGAAAAAGTATAAGAAAATAGTTGAAAAAAACTATAATAATGAGAAAATAAAGTATTATATATGTATACATGCACCCCAATGGCATGTCGCCCTGTGCCACATCATCATTTGGCCTTCGAGATCGCGGCTGCGTACATAGAAACCTTTCTCATGCCCCAAATATATATCAAATACTATATATAATGTCGATAATTTGAAATCAAAATTAAACTTAGCCATAATGTACATTAAAATGAGATAACCATACCTGCAAGATATTAAGAAATCCACCGCACTAGCTTATAGAAGGGGCAGTCGCACTACAAAGTTTCCAATATAGAAAAGCCAAAGAAGCACTACCCCAGCTATACATCCATATCCTCGAAATATCTCTAAGCAATGACAGATAGTACAAATTCACCCTATTGTTAGTATGATCGGGCAGCACATTAGTCCCCAGGGCTAGCATGATATACGCACGCGTATAAATATCAATCACATCCGAGGGGAATCATTAGGGAGGTCGTGAAAATGAGAAAACTGGGTCAAAATCTACTTAAGCTTCAGACTGCTCCCATCAATATCTTCGGGTGGCAGGATAGCGCCTAAAAGCTCCTTACACAATCCCCGCCAATCTGGAACCGTCGGGATGTCAGCATCAGTAGTAGCATCCCCATCAATCGGTAACCCGAAAAGCATGTCGATATCCTGTAATGTGATGGTCATCTTACCTACCGGGAGGTGGAATGAATGGGTCTCCGAACGCCATGGCTCAATCAATGCCTCAAGCAACCCATAATTGTACTGAATTCTCCCTATTTAATGAACCCCCAAAAAGGTAGTTTCGGCTAATTTCGACAATATCCTAGGAGCTAATTTATTCGGCAAGGTGGCACCACACCGAAATGAAAGCGGACTCGCAACCTCATGTCCTGCTTAAAATCAAATAAAAAGATCGCATTTTAAAATCAAATAAAAAGATAAAACACGTACATATATGAACAAATAAACTTTGAAACATCAATAACAAATAATTTTAAATGAAATAAAATGTAAGTGCAGAATAGTGGTGCTACCACAAGTACTTCTAACACCCTATAAATGTTATCAGACTAAGGTGTTATCACAAGTGATGACATCACTTTCACATTGTTACCAGACACAGTATGAGAATATAGTTTGACATTTTTTTCTCATGTTATATTATAATAATGTATAAATATACTTGTAAAATATATGTTTTTGTTGGTCTAAGATACAGGTTGTAACAATATGGAGATAGTTACAAACGTGGAAAAAGGAGTCAAAGAGAGTTACACATAAATTGAGATTTATGCATAACTCATGTAAATGAAAAGTCATGTGGAAATACTTGTTCAAGGCTGAAGTTGTTGAACTTAGAAGAGTACAAGTAGAGAAGAGCACGTGGGTACAAGAGATTAAAGCTAAGACTTGGGCTCAAAGAAAAGTGGTTACTACATTCAAGGAATTTGACCTTTTCTTTAGCCACATGGTCAACCACTTCTCCCACTTTGCCAAGTTTACACAAGCTGTTAAATGGAGTAGCCTACAAGTATATGGAGGCTATAAAAAAGGCAAGGATGTAGATAAGAGCAATATGTCGAGATATTACACACAACTTGCACAAGAAAAGATCAAATACTCCTCGGCTCTTTTAGATTCTTCCTCCCACAAATCCTTTTCCACCTGCAACGTCATTGTACTTGATTATATCGTGGATAGATATAATTTCGTATTTGTTCTTATTTGTTCCTAGTGATTCATTGTTATAGAGTTAGGGAACATTCGGTATTGTAATCATATTTCATTGTGAATAGAAGATCTCGCATAAGAGGCACACTCAAGATATATATTTATATAACTTGAGCAAAAACTATTTCTTGTGCTCATTTTCGCTGTAAAACTTTTTTTTACAAACTTTTTTCAAACTTTGGTTGTGTGTGCTACCGAAAGTGTTGTCAATTGTGTTACCAACCTTTTTGATAACAATTGCAACCAGGACATTGACAATTTCAATTGGTATCAGAGTCGTGCACTTGATACACTATATAAGAATCCTGAAACAATTGTTGAAGCTTGACATTATCAACCGAGTCGCTCAAATTCTGCAACAAATGACCCATAGAAACATTTAATTTCAAAACCAGAAAGCAAAACATATCCTTAAATAATAAATCAAATATAAGAACACAAACTTTCATTTAATCAACCTCTTGAAATTACAGTAATAGAACTTCAGTTTCAATGAAGCAACATGAACAACAAATTGGTTAACATAATTGAACATTTGAAAGTAGGGTTTAAAAACTAAGAGGATTGAAACATTGACCTTGCGAGATATGAATTGATAATAAAAACATCACCTTTGCTACTTCAGCTCCCCAAACAGCTTCCAATATGAAACAAAAATATGGCCAGATACAGGGACTTGATATAATGATAAGTGATAACATGAGATACGCACAAATAGAGATATAATAATAAGTGATAAGATGAGAGTTTAATTTTGAATATTCCCTCGAATCACACCCTACTTTGCAATGGAAGTGAAGAATCAAAGAAAACAAAAAGTACAATCATAGATGAAACGTCTTCCATTATTTAAATTTACATCAAATCTAAGAATAAGAAAGAATGAACCAATTAAAAAAAAAAACTTTAGAACTGGGAAATAAATAGAAAACTTTTCATACCTCTATTATTTCGATAAAAATCAATCATAAATTATTAAGAGAATAAAAAATAGAGAAATAACATACATTATATGCTTGACAATAATAAACTAATATGTTGGTTACTCTTCGACGACATGATCGGATATTAAAGTTTCAGCTTCAACTCTTCTAGCACATTATTCCTGCACTTAGAAAAAAAATGATATCAACCACATTTATTTAACTATAACTAATGCATTAAACTTGATTTTATATATATATATATATATATATATATATATATATATATATATATAACATACCACTTTCGCGATAAAAATTGGGTCATCCCAGATATCGTCATAAGTCAGGGGGTGGAGTAATTTGTGAAGAATCAATTAGAGGTTGAGTATCTTGCAAATCTTCTGTCAAACTTGTGGGAATCTATTTGAAACATGTTTTAGATTAATAAATATATAGTAACTACTTACAATAACACTTTATGTAAATATAATAACTACTTACCATAACACTTAAGTCAAAAACTTAAAGAAGAACTTCAGGATAAACAATATTTGTAGTGTATGTGTCATTTTTGAGGGCAAGAAGACCACTATCCTATTTTTTTTATTTTTTTTCCACTACTCACACACACACACACACATGCACGCACAGAAGCGCCTAAGAGATAAATCCTAGGGAGAGAAAGCCTTTCCTCTAACTTCTGGGGGGATCGAACCCATGACCTCCAGGTTGGAAGCCATGAGCTCAAGCCAGCAAGCCAAATCCCCATGTGAAAGACCACTATCCTATTGAATATAGTACATCGAGATAACACAACGTATAGTTGGTCATAAGTAAACACCGGCGTTCAAAGATCAATGCCCACAAATTTAACCGATTAAACTTGTGATTTATTTGTAGTCATTACAAAGGGCAACCTAATTAAAAAAATTTGTCTTGTAATAGGAATAGTAAGTTCTGAAGCTAAGGGTGTAAGAGAAATTCTTGATATAAATACCAAGTTTCCTGCTTTATCTCCGATAAGGATTTCAGCCTCAATAATATGTCATCCACGCCGAACGACTCTTAATCTTGTTCCATTGCAAACACCGTCCCTTGGTGCAAGATTTCTCATTAAAATAATTGGGTATCCAACTTTCAACTGCAAGTCTAAAGGGGGAAGACCAGGAGTAGGGATGGCAAAAAACCCGAACCCGCCCCGAACCCGAAATGACCCGCCCCTAATAGGCCGGGTTTGGGATCCAAAATTGAAAACCCGTCGGGTTTTTGTAGGGTTCGGGTTTAACCCCGCCCCGCCCCGAACCCGACCCGATTAGCTAGGAAATTACTATAATACCCTTACCTGACTAAAGGAAAACATACGCTTAGGGTTCCCCCTTCCCCGTTCCTTCATTTCCCTCCACTCCCAATTCTTTTTCCCCTTCAATTGTTTTGGACTCTGCAATTGTTTTTGAAATTGTTTTGGTCACAGGAAGACAGGGTCACAATTTTTGCTTAGCTATAAAATTGTTTTGCTTAGCTATGAAATGATTTGGACTCTGCATGTTAACAATACCATTTTTGCTGAATGTTTCTTAATTTTTTGCTTAGCTGATTATCGGGGCAGGTTTATCGGGGCGGGCTCGGGTAATGCAACAATCGGGGCGGGGCGGGTTCGGGCAGGGGTATATCACTATAGGGGCGGGTTTGGGAAATGAAAAACCCGTCCCGAACCCGCCCCGTTGCCATCCCTAACCAGGAGGATTCAGTGTGTTCAAATATTTTACTAGGTGCCAAGATCGGATCGCTTGTATCTCCATCTGCATATTTGTCGACTGATAGATAACTTATGATAGTACCGGGGAATATATATAATGCTTTAAAATTTATATAATTGACATCATCATGGTTTGGGGAGAGAAATGATCGATCAGTTAAGAACCGAGCAGTGGAAGTCCTCAATATTTGCAATTCTGGATAAACTTTTCTTATTAGTTCATTGACGTCTTTACACTTATGAATAGTAGTCGGGAGTTTGATTGTCTCATTTGGATTGGTTCTCACCTATCATTGAAATTAATTTAACATTAATTATGAATGCTTATTTAAGAAAGATTTATTTTAAATGCGTAAATATTACCTCGTTCAAATAAGTTGCAAACTCAACATTCCCAAAATCATTTCGATCGAGCCGCATGTTCTCTAATAGAGTCAAGACGTGTATCTTTTTCCAATCGATTATTTTTGAAGAGTTGATCCCACAATTTGCTCACGAAATCCTTTAGGTACAACAGGTAAATTTTGTCGGAAATCACCACCAAAATCAACAGTAATTCCACCAAAAGGGCTATTATTATCACGAACATCTCGAAAGGTGCGATCGACGACCTTAACACAATGGTGATGCTTCATAGGAACCTCATCCATATTATAAATTTTGGCTCTCTAAAGAGTTTGGCATGAATTGACTATTTTGTGAATGAACACATCATTTCTTCTAACACATTCAAAGGTATGCAAAAAATAGAATGTGCAGTTCTACCGCCTACCAACAATAACGATGCAATTCCGAATGATGCAACACAAATCATGATATCGCCCTGCATTCGACACATTCCTGCAATTTTGTTGGACAGATGATGAAATGCAATACAAAGGCGAAATCGTTTTTCCCATTCATGTACCCCCATTCAAGAAAAAAAATCCTCCCTTGATTTTGAATCACCGATGACATCACTACACTGAAAGACTTTTGTTGACCAAAATTCAAGCGAGAGACATTATCTTCCGCACCAATAGTGTGATCATCATTTTGAAGTTTTCTATGCTTCCACAATAGCCTGATATTGCCCATCATTTGTGTCCAATTTTGAAGGGGGAGGGGCATTGGGGGAAATTTTGTAAACATTTCTCCAATTTTTGCAATATTTCATTCAATAGATGCAAAGCATAATCTGTTATTTGATTGTCAATAGGATTTGGAATTTCAAATTATGTGTGTAGTTTGTGAGGAAGATCATCACATATATTCATTGAAAACTTATTCCACAACTAATCAGGATGTAATAGTGAACATTGTGTTATAGTAAGTGCAAATAATCGTCTCAATTGGTATCCAGTCTTTATAAATTATGCTTCTTCCAAACATTGTTTCCATTCTTCATCATCTTCAAGAAGACCCCAAGCAACACATGCATCCTTGAATGTATTATATCGAACACCATTGTACGTTCGTATATTTTCCCAAGATGTTGGCCCTTTAACAATAATTAATAAGAGGTGAAGGCAAAACCTCTCACTACTTGAGGGGATTGCAAAATATATTTTACCAATTGCGTTGCTTTGATGATTTTGATGTATTCGTTTCCAATACTTTCCCATCCATGTGTAATACATTAGCATTTTTGGTCAGTTAAATCTTGTGCTCTTATGTCAGAAGCAAAATAGTAAAAAAAATCCATTAATTTTGTAATTTTTCCTTCAACCTGATGAACTATCTCATCTTGTGAAAGTCTTGAATCATACGAAACATTATGCTCCCCCGGTAGATAGAGATCCAACCAAACAATATTAGAAGCTTTTAAATGTAAATTTTTGCCAATAGTTGCCATGCAGCTTTTAGCGTACCAATGTACCTCGCATCAAGATATTGTTTGATCTCATCACCTCTCCCCAAATCCATTGTTTTTTTATCATGACCTTTGTATATGTATTTATGAATGTACTTTACACATGTCAATCCAGCACACACCTCCATATTAATATGACAGTTAAACATCTCGGTGAGATAAGGATTGTAAGGTACAACATCTCGATTATCAACCTCTTTCCCTCGCACTATTACAACTACTCCATTATCGCGACGGTGATAGATTGCATACCGTCATTATCGATAGAACTTGTTTCGGCCCATGTTTTTTGATATCTTTTCTTACAAAAACCTTTCCCCATACATTGTGCATTTGAGTTTATTACGTCGCATGGTCCATGTATCATGCATCTCGTAACTGTGTCAAAAAGTGCGGGTTTACTCTCTTGATCCGGTAACTCAGCACATACCACTCGATCAACTAGTTCTGGTGTCCTGATCTTATCAGGTTCTGCGAGGAAACATAGCATATGCATATGAGGCAATCCCCGTTTCTGAAACTCTATAGTAAAAATATATGCTTCTATTTTTTCAAACACCCATTTAATTTTTACTATTTTCATCAATTGTCTTTTTTTCAATTCAAAAACTCGAGCAACTAAATTTGGACGATCAACAGTTGTTTGATTAGGCAGGAGAGCATCACTAATTTCTGGCCATGCGGTGTTGGCAGTTATGGTTAAAAAACTATATGGATGCTTATATGCGTGTGTAATAGACATAGAATCCTGAAAATTTTCATACATTTGTCTTGGTCCACCGATAAAAGAAGATGGGAAAATAAATCTTCTTCCAATTTGATTAGGGCTTGGACCTTTTTCATCAAAGATTTCTTGGAGATCTCTATATCGATCAAAACGAATAAATAACTCTTGATTTTCTCTAATATAGAAAAGACGATTTTGCTCTATTGCATCCCAGACATCTACCAAATATTCCTGAAATAGTTTTTGGCCTCTTAAAATTGTTGAATACTCATTTTTTCGTTCAAATAATCGATAATTATAGTAAGCCATCATTGTCAGGCGATTTCTCTCTCTAGTACTCGAAGCATTTCTATTCAAATCCCAAATAGTTATGGACGGTTCCCATCCTAACTCGCCATAAAGGAACAATAGCACGTAATGCAATGGTGTGTATGCCGGATGGGATTTACTTATACTCATCAAGCCTTGGGTTCCTCTGTAATGTAGATCGATATCTCTTGATCTCCTTGCCTCAGTACCATCACCAGGCACGATTACTGCAATCTCGTCTACAATTGGTGCATTATACCTGTGTTGATCTCTTCTAGGATTATAGTGCAAATACGCTTGTAAATTTTTATCAGCCTGATCTTGACTTTATTGTCGTAATACTTCGTATGATTGATGAAAGATACGCACAAATTGATTATTGTGTAACAAACATTGTTGGATGTTGCCTAAGAGATCTCGATCTAATATTGGATTCTGACGTTGACGACTATCCAATGCTCCTATGGGATCATAGATGTAAAGTTGGGCATCTACTGGCTCTGCATTCGATTGTGGTAATAATGCACATGTTCGAATATACTGAAAAATGACTTAGATCGATACTCATCACTATCGTATAATGACCTAAACAGGGTGGGAGGATCACGTAGTCTTGAAAGCTTAAATTGTCCTTTTGAGCAACATGTTCCAAATTTTGGACTACTTAGAGTAGAATTAAACAATTTCTCATTAATCCAATGCAATGCATCACAGTATTCAAATACGACGTTCATTCTACCGAGGGAATGTCGAATTTGAATGAAAATTTGTTGATTTATATCAAGGTCTTCTAATAATTTTGACCTATACATTTGGAAAGTCGAATGATTATTTTTTAAGATTAATTTATTTTAAATTAAACAGGAATAAATAATTAATTAATTTACATAGACGCATACTCTTGTTCACGCAATGCCCGTGTCCTTTGTCCTCCGTCTCGCAAAACACATTATTAAGTTTGAAGCATTCGGGTGGTATCGTGAAATTGTCACGGCCAGAATCACAAGTGATATCCAAGGTGATAACAGCACCAACGATAGCACTTGGGATAGCACACACACACTTCGAAAATAAAATAATTTTGTAAAAGCGATTGCAGTGGAATAATAACTCCAAAATTGTTTTTCTCAAGTTATATAAATAATATAACTTGAGAGTGCCTCTTAGGCAAGACTTTATAATCACTTTATAAAATAATTACAAAAGCTGAAATGTTCCCTATGGCTATAACACTATGAGCTCTATGGAACAAGAGATAAAGAACGAAATCCTATCCTAGCCTTCACACAACTTGATACCAAAGTGATCAAGTGCGAAATTACAAGGGAGGAAGGATTAAAGGAACCAAACAAAGAACTCTATCTCTATATGCTTTGAAGAAGTGTATGAAATGGCGTGTATTGGCATGTCTTCAAATGAAACCTTCCAAGCATATTTATAGTCTTCAATTTACTTGAAGGCTACTCAATAAACATCCTTGGGGATGTCTTGCACGTTGAGGGAGAGTGGTTGAGTTTGTTCCTCACTTCATGCGCCCACTTCCTCAAAAATAGCAACCGTGTTATTTAATTACCAAGTCCAAGCTTCAACACCTTGTACTCCCAAGCTTTATCAGTATTGTAATCTTCGTTAACTCAGCAACAACTCCTTGACCAAGTCTCCACACGTTTTAACTTGTTGTTGCCAAAGTTACGATTTTATGCATAAAATGTCATTTATGCATAAATCGTTTCCTTCCAAATTCCTCACGTGTCTAGCTATTTCTTTGATCATATTGCAACCTGAAATATGGACATAAATCATGCACTATACTCCCTCCGTCCCATAGAGCTTAGGAAGATTCTATTTGGCACGGGAATTAAGGAATATTATTATAGTATTAGGAGAGAGAATGAGTGGAAGAAGTGTTGTGAGTGTGAAAAATTAAATAGGAGAGAGAATGAGTGGAGGGAATAGTAAATTATAATGTGTTGTGAGTATTAAAATAATGTAGGAGAGAGAATGAGTGGAGGGAATAGTAAATTTCTTAAGAGTTATGGGACGCCCAAAATAGAAAGTTTTCTTAAGACTTATGGGACAGAGGGAGTACAGATTATATTAGCACATTAGTCCATTAAATAATAAACAAGAAATGTTCAACTATGTAAATTTCAGCACAGGAAATCATCTGCGATATCATCTGGAATTTGGGAAATCATCTATGATATCACCTGCAGTTTACACTAACAATCTCCCCCTTAGTTGGATATTTCTTCTCAAACCTAATGTGCTGCTCTCCTGGAATGTTAGTCCATAAACAAATATATAGAGCATAGAACCAAAGTTTAACAACTCCATGAAAATTAACTCCCCCCTAATCAAGGAGCTAATCTAAACAATGACTTACCAAAATAAACTAATTAATTTTAAACTTAAAAAGTTTTCGAAATAAACTAAGTTAAAACCATAAACCATTGTAGCAAAATATCATCCAAACTAGCAAAACAACCTAACGATTTAAAGTTTTAAACAGACCAACTAAAGTGTTTTGCAACCAACATAAACAAAATAAAAGGAAATTGTTTAGAGAACCACATCACATCACCAAATAAAAAGAAATTGTTTTTAGGACACACAAACCCAATCCACCAACAAGATAGTGGCAACATAAACCTTCAGGTTCAACAACCTTCAGGTTTCAGCTTTCTTCTTCTTCAAACTCCTCTTCTTCTTCATCTTCCTCCTGATCTCCTTCCCTATCACTTCCACCATCACTTGGGCCAGCACTGGTGGTAGCACCTGCAGTAGCACCAGCTCCAGAAGTTGCAGCAGCAGCAGATCCTCCCCCTGTTTGGGAAGAAATTTCATCAATGAAAGCATCAGTAGCCTGCTTAAGCTTAGCCCATCCCTCAACAAGTTCACCCATTGCACTTGACTGTTTGTGCAAGAAGTTGAGCACTGTTGTCTTTGGAATTGATTGAGAAGTGTTGCCCAGAAGATTTATCATGTTGGACAGAATACTTGCAGCATCAGTTCATGCAAAAGTATTAGGGGCAGCACCTGGGGAAGCACTTGGGATATCACGTGAGATAGTACCAGGAAGAACAGAGGCAGTGTCATCAGATTTTTGCCAAGGAAGATCCTTTGTATACCTTTTACCCTTTTTCGGTTGTTGATCAATGGTATAATACTCAGGTTCAGAGGTGAAAACATCAGAGGCTTCAATAGGTAAGGATTGAAAGACTAACACTTTGAAGATTAAAGAAGGATAGGGGAAAAAGCTAATGTTCATTTCTTTCTTTCTACCTCATGAGGCTAAGTGTTTGAACACTAATCTTCCAAAGTTAATCTTAGGTTCTTACCCAATCTGTACAAAACATTAGCATGCTCCAATGTAACAATAGGTTCATTCGTAGTAGGGAGCCATTTGAAGATGCAAAGCTTGTGAAGCACAGAATAAAGAGAAGTAAGCCTAGAAGCATGAAGTTTTTCCTTTAAAGGCCAGGATTGAAGTTTGTTGTGAGTGAGCAGTTTGATCATTTCATCCCTATTAACCCTAATGCTCTTATTATCTAAATTTGGGAGGCCTAAAACCTTGTTAATTAGAGCTGAAGTAAATGAATAAATCTTACCCCTTACAAAAACTTTCCCAAATTTTTCAGAACCTTCATTATCCAAATAAGCATGCAGGTTAACAAAGAAATTTCTCACAACACTTTCAACAAACACAGAGGCATGATTATTAGCCTTAAGAAAATTCATGCCCTTCAAAAACTGAACCATTCCTTCCTTTTCTAACTGACCCTCTTCAATGTGTTTTTCTTTTAACAATTTCTTACTCGAATTATTCAACCAAAACTCTATGTTTTCTTTCTTATAAAATTCCAAAGTAGGAAATGGTTTTGGAAAAGCTTTATCCTCTTCATTTCGATTATGCTCATCACCAGCTAATTCATTATCACTAGAAGAACAAGTAGGAACAGAGGAGGGGGCAGGTGTTATCTCAGATGATATCCTCTTCTTGGTAGCACCTTTGGTAGCACTCACAGAAGCTTTGCCCTTGCCCTTCTTCTTCTGAAAATCTGACAAGGTTTCTTCATCTTCACCATCCACCCAAGCATCAAAAGAGTCCACAGAATGTTCCTTTTCTTTGTTGGCGTCTAAATTCTCATCACTCACATGAGGTGAGGACACATCTAAGGAACTTTTCGAGACTTCAACCGGATCAGAGGTGGTATTTGATGTAGCCTTGGACCTGATTGACCTTATACGGTTGGAGGACCTCCTCTTTGCAACTTGAGGAGATAGCTTGACTGAGGGGGCTTTCCTCTTCCTTTTCGGTTCATCTGGGATGAGAGTGACCTTGAGAATGCCATGTTTGAATGAGGTTGTGGGGGCAGAGGCTGGAATTATAGCCATTATAGGAGGAGAAGAACTTGGTGTAATCATGGGAGATGTTTCCATGGCCACACGAGAAGCAACGAATGGAGAAATGCTTGGAGAGATGTCCATTTGATCTGTGTGAGAAGGTTCGGTGTTGGATTTGGGTGGAGATGCCATTAAAATTTTGTAGGAATTTTTTGGAACGAAATTGACCTAGGTTGGGAGAGAGACGAAGACGCTGGAAAGGGGATTTAAAGAGAGAGAGAGTAACGGTTAGAGAGAGAGAGAGAGAGAGATAAGTGGAGAGTTAGAGAGAAAATAGGAGAGAAAAGAGGAAGAAATGGATAGGGAACAAATTTATTAAATTGATTTGACATTTAAATCACATCCAACTTAAACCCTATAAACCCTCTCCTATCCCTATTAAAACTCTTAATTGATCTACTCCACTCATTTAAATTAAACCCTAACCACTCATATTTAAAACCCCAACAAACACACGGTTGTTAAAAAATAAAATTAAAAAACTATTTTTTGAAGTATGTCGAAAATAAAAATTGAGTAAACAAAATATTTTGTAACTAAGTCCGAAAATTATGAGCACAAAATCAAAGTAAATAAGGATTAGTTACTCAACTATGTTTACCAAAAATAAAGGAAACTTGTTGAAGACGTTTTCAAAATCGTAAACTCTTTAATTAAAAAGACTTTCAGATTTTGAAAAATTAATCAACATAATTTCGAAAATAAGAAATTAAAAACTAATATAGCACACACTAATGTGTTAAGGCAATGAGGGTAACACCTAAGATAACACATGTGATATAAATCCCCTTGATAAATATTTTTCATTTTCAAGCATTTCAGGCATAACAAGCTGAGTTTTTTTTTCATGCACTTTAGACATTATAAGCCTATATATATTTTTAAATATATTGCTTGTTATAAGGATCAATACACTTCTTTAAACAAGAAAGCAACGTAGTAACGAGCTCCGTGCCTCGAGTTATATTTCAAGTGTAAAGATAAAGTGATTTATGCCTTTCAAGTAGGGTACACTGTAGTAGCGAACTCCATATCCCTAATACTTAGCATAAATCACCTCATACATTCTCATTGGCAAGAGTACATCGTTGCAGCGAACACCGTGTCCCGAGATCGAGAGAATAGTATGGAATAATTGCCTTTGTTTTTTATTTATCATAAAAGTGTTAGTGACAATGTCACTTTTAGCATATGAAGGGGATCGAGTGATATCAAACATGTTAACCTAAGTAATAATCTATCATAACAAAAAGGTCAGCATGTGCCACTGTTAGAACTAAGCTAACCAGAATAAACAAATATAAAATCATTTTTTTCCTTTTTTTTTAAATAAAGAGAAAAAATAAAATACACTAATATACAAGTGTTACCCTGAGTGATAACATCACTTGGGGTAGCACAGACAAACAGTCTCAGAGATTACAAAGACCAAGAGATCTTTTCAAACTAGAAAATCTCTCGTGGTCTAAGGCCTTGATAAAGATGTCAGCCAGTTGATACTTAGTATCAATATGATCAATGTTAATTAGGCCTTTATCTACCATATCTCTAAGAAAATGATGACGTATATCTATGTACTTAGTACGAGAATGCTGAACAGGGTTTTTTGAAATATTGATAGCACTCAAGTTATCACAGTACATAGTCAAAGAGTTACTCTCTAGGCCATAATCATCTAGCATATGTTTTAGCCAAATAAGTTGTGAGCAACAACTACCAGCTGCAACATACTCAGACTCAGCCGTGGAAAGAGAAACACAATTTTGTTTACGACTATACCATGAAACTAAATTGTTACCCAAGTAAAAGCACCCCCCACTAGTACTCTTCCTATCATCCATATCTCCCGCCCAATTCGAGTCACTAAAGCCTACCAAATTGGAGTTAGTATCCTTACTAAACCAAATCCCTAATTCACTTGTTCCTGAAACATATTTAAGTATTTTTTTTGACAGAATTAAGGTGGGAGACTTTAGAATTGGCTTGATAACGTGCACAAACGTACACGCTGAACATGATATCAAGACGACTAGAAGTAAGATATAGAAGGCTACCTATCATAGAACGATATAAAGTAGGATCAATATCCTCGCTTACTTGGTCTCTACCAAGTTTAAGAGAAGAAAACATAGGGATTTTTTAACTTTTTGCTCCCTCCAACCCAAAACGTTTCACTAGGCTTTTTGCATACTTGCTTTGTGAAATGAATATTCCTTCATTTGATTGTTTCACCTGCAAGCCTAGAAAGAATGTTAACTCCCCAATCATGCTCATTTCAAATGTTGATGTCATAGCCTCTACGAAATCTTTTAAACACGTTTGAGAAGTAGAGCCATAGACTATGTCATCAACATAGATTTGAACAATGACTGTTTCTTTGCCATGCCTTAGGATAAATAAGGTCCTATCTGCTTCACCTCTTGTAAAACCATATTCAAGTAAAAATGAGGTTAAGCGACCATACCATGCATGTGGAGCTTGTTTCAAGTCGTATAAGGCTTTATCAAGTCTATATACGTGGTTTGGTAGATGAGGATCTTCAAATCCTTTTGGTTGTTCAACAAAAATTTCTTCTTTTAAATAACCATTTAAAAAGGCAGCTTTAACATCCATTTGAAACAAGGTAATTTTTAGATAACAAGCTATAGCTAAGAGGAGTCTTATGGATTCTATTCTAGCAACGGGAGCAAATGTCTCATCAAAGTCAACACCTTCAATTTGAGTGTAACCTTGAGCTACGAGACGAGCTTTGTTCCTAACAATATTTCCTTGCTCGTCTGATTTATTTTTGAAAATCCATTTTGTACCAATCACATTAGTGTTAATGGGACATGGTACTAAACACCAAACTTCATTACGAGCAAATTGTTCAAGTTCCTCTTGCATGGCATTTATCCAAAAGTTATCTTTTAAAGCTTCAGAAATATTTTTGGGTTCTAACGAGGAAGCAAAACAGGAATATTTTACCTTATGGTATGTGGGGGACATGCACACATACCTCACCATTTCACGATTACTTAAGGGCTCATTATTCCTTGTTCGTACCCCTTCACTTATTTCTCCAATAATCTGAGATGAAGGATGATCTCTTCTGATCCTAGCTGGTGGATCCCTTCTTAAATCTTCATGCACATGAGCATCATCATCAGACTGTTCATCCTTTTCAGTTGCTGGACTGGTCTTAGGTGATACCGGAGATGCTATCCCTTCAGTGGCAACACTCTGGTTAGCACCCTGGGTATCACTTGCTTGATTTTGATCCTCCAGTTCTTCCAGCAATATCAATAGAGATTCCTGCACTCCATCACCTGTAACACTTGCTAAGTCATAAAAAACAACGTTAACTGATTCTTGAATAGTTTTTAACCTAAGGTTATAAACCCTATATGCTCGACTATCCTGAGCATACCCAAGAAATATAGCCTTATCACTTTTAGAGTCAAATTTAGCTAAGTAATCCCGATCATTTAGAACAAAACACACACACCCAAATGTATGAAAATAATGAACTTTTGGTATCCTACCATTTAAAATTTCATAAGGTGACATTGTAGTACCGGGTCTTAGAAAAACTCTATTGGCCGTGTGACAAGCCTTGTTTAAGGCCTCATCCCAAAATCTTTTTGAAATTCTTTTTGAAAATAACATCACACGTGTCATTTCAAGTAAGGCCCTATTTTTCCTTTCAGCCACCCCATTTTGTTGAGGTATTTTAGGAGCAGAAAACTCATGTTTAATTCTTTTTAATTCATAAAAAGTAAAAAACAATGAATTATTAAACTCCGCTCCATGATCAGACCTTATTCGCATGATAAGAGTACAAAACATGTTTTTTATTTTAGCATGTAAGGTTTTAAACTTTTCAAAAGTTTCTGATTTTTCTTTCAAAAAATATACCCAAGTAAATCTAGAAAAATCATCAACTATGACAAAAGTATATCTCTTACCTCCTAAACTGTCTACCTCAACTGGGCCCATTAAATCCATATGCATCAATTGAAAACAGTGAGTTGTCCCAGAATACTCCTCATTGTGTTGGGTAGCACTATGGGCAGCACGTGTCTATTTACCTTTGAGACAATCTTCACATATAATTTTCGTACTTATGTCCAGACGAGGTATACCACTTATAGCTTCAGTCTTAATGAGTTTCACAATGTTTCGAAAAAGGACATGACCCAACTTTTGATGCCACAAGGTACCGTCATCAACTCTCACAGAATGACATACTTGTTTATCCTCAACAAGATAACAGTTATTACTTGACCTAGTACCAGTCATAACACAGTTATTGGTACAATCAAAAACTTCACAAGTGTTTTTATTGAATTTTACTTCAAGATTGTCATCACAAAGTTGGCTAATACTAATTAAATTAGTTACAAGTCCATCAACATGCAAAACATTTTCAAAGCAGGAAATCCAGGTATATTTAAAATGCCTTTTCCTACTATATTACTTTTGCCACCACCACCATATGTTACACTACCACCTTGAATAGGTTCATATTCTTTTAAAAACATTTTTGTTCTTGTCATGTGACGTGAACAACCACTATCAAAATACCATGAACCTTCAACATTGGTTTTTAAGGCAGTGTATACAACATCACATATCAGGTTAGTTAGGTTTCCACATTTTCCTACTTTGATTATTTCTTTCTGACTGGTAGTGATAACTGACGTGCTAGGCAACACTTCAGGTATCACAGAGGAACTTGACTGTTTCTTTAAAAGAGTTTTACAATCATTTTTCAAATGTCCAGTAGAGTAGCAGTAGTTACATATTTTCACCTTGTCAGAAGACTTATCAGAAGATATTAGTTCGACATTGTCTCTTTCTTTAACAAAAACTAACTTATCTTCCTTATTAGCCAAAGTAGATGTAATAGCATTTAAGGACTCTTGAAAACCCATACCTGCCTTGAGTGGTTTACTCAACCCAAGAATTGCATCCAACTTGGAAGAACTCGTGTTGAGTTTCTTAAACGTGGCCTCGACTAGAGTAAGCTTGGCCTTGACTTTGTCCAGCGCCACATCCTTCTTTGTGAGTCGAACTTCCAATCTCGTCAAGCCATCAGTCAGATCTTGAACCTCTTTGGACAGAGAAACCACCTTCTTGTTCTCTTTCTTCCATTCGTCAACCAATTCTTTGCAAAGGTTCTTAAGACCACAAATGAGTTCATCCTTGCTGAACTCCTTACTTTGTTCACCCTCTTGTGAACTACCTGCATCCATGTTAACAGAACCCACCAAACAAACAGCATTAATTAAATTGAAATCTGTATACCTGCTGGATGATATCTCAGGTGCTATCCTCTCTTGGATATCACGTGAGGTATCACTGACAGAGTCCGAGTCATAATTTGTGACCACCATTGCTGTTTGATCTGAATATTCAGATTGATTGGTCTCCTCATCTTCATTATCACTGAGGAATACCCATAGGTTCTTCCCCATCTTCCTTAGAGTGTTGGCACACTCGTTTGAGTAATGACCCCATTCAGAGCATGCATGACATTAGATTGATTCAAGATATTTCGGATCAGATCTAGATTGATCTGAAGATGCTCTCCTTATGGGACCACCTTTCTGAGTAGATGGAAATATCCTCTTCGGCATTGAATTGTACACCTTGGTTTGTTGCTCTTTAGCCTTCACCTGCACATTTTCTTTGTTAAATGTTCGTAACATAGAGTTATATTTCCTAGCAAGCAAGGCAACACTGGCATCTTTACCTAATTCCTCAAAAATTTCATCCTCCTCATCAGTTGAAACACTAGAGGATTGAACTTTTAAAGCAACACTCTTGCCTTTAGAAGCTTCACTTTGCTCAGCAAGATTTGACTCAAAATTTTTTAAAATGCTCATTAAGGAATTGATGTCCATAGTAGAAAGATTGTGAGCCTCTTCTATAGATGAAACCTTCATATTAAAATGCTCAGGGAGAGTTCTAATAGCCTTTGAAACCAATTGTTTGTTTGTAAAAGGTTCACCTAAAAGTTGACACTCATTAGCAATGTCAAACAATTTTTCAAAATAAGAGGAAATGGTATCATTTTCACCCATTCTCAACCTTTCAAATTTGCCAGTAAGACCTCTAAGTTTGTTTTCACGCACACTAGAATCACCTTCACAAAACCTTTGTAAAATATCCCAAGCTTCTTTAGCTGTGGAACTATTTTGAACAAGTTTAAAAATGTGCATGTCAACCCACTCAAAAATAGCATTAAGAGCTTTCTCATTATAGTTAGCTAGGGTGATCTCTTCATTAGTCCACTCAGTGTCAGGTTTGACCTGAATATCACCATCCTCATCAGGAGGTAAAAGTGGAAGAGAGTACCCATTAACTATAGATCGCCACGCTCGAAGATCAATTGATTTGATATGCGAGCGAAGACGGATCTTCCAATATGCATAATTCGAACCATCTAAAACAGGAAGACGTTTTTGGTTTGGATTTGCAGGATCATAAGCCATGACACCTAGACCAAGAACTTAGTAACGTCAAGTGACTTGCTCTAATACCAATTGAAATTGTCACGGCCAGAATCATAAGTGATATCCAAGGTGATAACAGCACCAACGATAGCACTTGGGATAGCACACACACACTTCGAAAATAAAACAATTTTGTAAAAGAGATTGCAGCGGAATAATAACTCCAAAATTGTTTTTCTCAAGTTATATAAATAATATAATTTGAGAGTGCCTCTTAGGAAAGACTTTATAATCACTTTATAAAATAATTACAAAAGCCGAAATGTTCCCTATGGCTATAACACTATGATTTCTATGGAACAAGAGATAAAGAACGGAATCCTATCCTAGCCTTCACACAACTTGATACCAAAGTGATCAAGTGCGAAATTACAAGGGAGGAAGGATTAAAGAAACCAAACAAAGAACTCTATCTCTATATGCTTCGAAGAAGTGTATGAAATGGCGTGTATTGGCTTGTCTTCAAATGAAATCTTCCAAGCATATTTATAGTCTTCAATTTACTTGAAGACTACTCAATAAACAGCCTTGGGGATGTCTTGCACATTGAGGGAGAGTAGGGAGAGTGATTAAGTTTGTTCCTCACTTCATGCGCCCACTTCCTCAAAAATAGCAACCGTGTTGTTTAATTACCAAGTCCAAGCTTAACACCTTGTACTCCCAAGCTTTATCAGTATTGTACTCTTCATTAACTCAGCAACAACTCCTTGAACAAGTCTCCACACGTTTTAACTTGTTGTTGCCAAAGTTACGATTTTATGCATAAAATGTCATTTATGCATAAATCGTTTCCTTCCAAATTCCTCACGTGTCTAGCTCTTTCTTTTATCATATTGCAACCTGAAATATGAACATAAACCATACACTATACAGATTATATTAGCACATTAGTCCATTAAATAATAAACAAGAAATGTTCAACTATGTAAATTCCAGCATAGGAAATCATCTGCGATATCATCTGGAATTTGGGAAATCATCTATGATATCACCTGCAGTTTACACTAACATATCGTGTTAATTTCTTGATGGTTCAACCCTGGCTTTTACATTACATGTAAGTTCTCCAATTTCACTTGATTGATTGGAAGTTGAACGTCATGGTGCAATAGACGTCGATGCATTCTCTTTTTCATGCAATCGGCGTCTTCTTTGTCCAAAAGAACGTCTCAAATAGCCCAATGTGAAAAATATTTGTTAAAAATATATGGGTGTCAAGATGGTAGTGAAAAATACCTCCGTGGTGCCGCTATTTCTTTTATTTTGTTTGATGGTTGTTGTGCTATAGAGAGGTGGACTTCCAAACTTGAGAAATAGAAAAAAAAAAATCGCATTATCTAATTTGTGATTTATAGATAACTAAAGAAAATTGAAAGTGACTCTCCCCCAACCCAATCACTCCCCCTCCCAAAAATAAGGATCAATTTGTGTAAATTTCAACAGTTGTTTTCTATAAATTTGGTCCTATTTATTTAGGAAATGAGAGGGTAATATTGGAGTACTAATTAGTTTTAGTTTGAAAATGATACAAAGTGACCATCAAAGCCTAATTAAGAGATATTGTATATGTGGAAACAGACCATGTCTTAAATATCCACAGCCACTACTACCTACATCCCAAATAAATGTTAGAATTTTCTTTTATAAAATTAATCAAACATCATACTACTTCCGTCTCAAATAAAAAATTTATCAGCAAAGCAAAGAAGTAACAACAAAATCTAACTGAACCATACCATAAACATTCAGGAAAAAATGAAATTTAAGAATTATTGAAAAATTTGATGGCTTTTATCGATTAAATATTTAATCTTTATGAAATTACATGTTCGATTATAGTTTATCTCCTGATGAACAATTCTTCTTCGCCTAGTAAAGACACACTCGCACTCACTTTAAAGAAGGTTTTAGCTGACCGTGAATTCCCTCCTTTTTCACGTTGTTTGTTGTTTTTGCCAATTTTATTTGCAGGATATCTCACTATATATGTTTTCCTACACTTTATGTTATTAACTACGTTGTTAATCTTTTACTACTTGATTCGACAATGATATATGTTTTCCTACACTGTTATGTTGTTGCAGGAAGAAACTGCTAGGTTTTACGGGTTCAGAATCTTGACTATGGTGGTATTGCCATTTGTGGCTCTTGTTCATGAATACTTAAGGGCTGTGACTTGTGATTAATAAAAGGTTGTCTCCTTGGCAATGTTGGAAATTAAATTAACAGCACCACAGATTAAACAATCAATTTAATCAACAATAGGGGAATTTATTAATCAAGTCAAGATCGTACCAATTAACAAGCCAATAGCAAAACGACAGCAAGGAAAACGGGATCAGGAAAACAAACAGAAACAAGAAAAACAACAATTAGAAAACTTATCGTGATTTGATCGAGTCGCCTTAGGAAGACTGTCCTAAGAGAAAATATTGCCCCCAATTGGTGCAACTCAGGTACAGGCAAATTTCTCCGAGGATAAAACGATCACGGATTACGTACCAAGAAAGATGAGCACACAGGTAGGTAATCTCCGGCGGTCCTATCTCAGTCGCCTTGAATCTCACGAACGGATCTCTACGAACAGGGAGTAATTTAACAATGAAATAAAACAAGAGAATTGAGTTTTCTCTTGTAAATCTCATATTAAACCCGGATGGAGGAAGTATTGTATTTAAACATATGGTAAATTAGGGTTTAGAGTCTTAATAAGACTTAAAAACTGCTCTAATTCGGCCCAAGAAAAACACCAAACCTGACACGAGCGCGGTCGCCCTTGAGGCTGGCGCGACCGCACTACATATCGGGCAATTCACGTCGAGTCCTCTGTACACCAGCGCGGCCGCCCTTGGCCTTGGCGCGGCCGCCCTCCACCACAGAACTTCCGACTTGATTTTTCCTTAGCCAAATTCAGTTCAAGCCAACGACGCTCCAAGGTCATAGAACTATTTACTTTCATACCACGTATATCAAATATTCCAACAATCCCCCACAAGTTCATAGAAATATGACGTGTACAGATTGTCCATTGTAATGCTTTCAGTAATGGTACCTTCCGGCTTGAACCACTACCTATGTTATCCAACGCAAACCTCCACAAGATCAGATGAACGGGTGTCTTGAATCTGATGCCTTTAGATGTAGAAGCCTTTGCTGGTAACAAACATGACAAAAGCTATGATAGGCCCTCTATCGCATAGTTGACGCTTATAAGCCATACGTCCCGATCCTCTATCATGTGCTTTCAAGGAATAACCCGAATTCCTCTAGTTGCGGCCAACAACAACACTCACTTAGCTGGGCATCTCAGAAGATGTACTGCTAACATCTTATCTAAAAGACTTGATCCCATTCAAAGTTCCAAACTTTTACTTTACTAGCAGCCACGAGCACCTCTAGGCTATTCAGGGGATAGACTCAGACATGTAACATGTCAATCTAACTTTAGGTGCTCCGACTCACCCCACAGCTTGTTATTACCACATTGAATCTCCTTTGTGGGATCTCCACTCAGGTAGATTGGGTTGCTACTGCGTATGAATCAGACAGGGTTCAGACCCATCCCTAACCTAGATTTTTGAATTAGAGCAAATTCTAGCCCTTTGGTTAAAGGATCAGCTGTGTTATCCTTGGTACCAACATAATCAACAGCTATCACCTTTCGAGACACAAGATCCCTTATAGATTTTAATCTAATTTGGATGTGTCTCCTGGTTTTACAGTTGTACTTGACACTTTTCAGTTTTTGAATTGTGGCAGTGTTGTCACAATGTACAGAGATTACAGGCATGGGCTTACTGACCATGGGCAACTCGGACATAAGTCCTCGAAGCCATTCAGCTTCCAATTCAGTAGTGTCAAGGGCAACTAGTTCGGCCTCAAATGTAGACCTAGACAACAGAGTTTGTTTGGTCGACCTCCAGGCGACTGCAGCTCCGCCTAAGGTGAAAACATACCCCGTACAGCCATAACTCCCGGAGTTATAGGCAATCCAGCTTGCATCACTATATTCTTCAAGAACAGAAGGATATCTTCCGTAATGCAACCCAAGGGAAATCGTTCCCTTCAAGTACTTGAGAACTCTATCAAGAGCTTCCCAATGTGCTTTGCTTGGACATTGAGTATATCTAGCCAACCTAGTAACCGAGTAGGATATATCCGGTCTAGTACAATTGGCAAGATACATCAAACTTCCAATAATTTGAGAATATCTCAACTGAGCCATCGGTACTCCACTTTCATTCTTAGTAAGTGCAGTTGAAGGATCATATGGAGTCTTAGCTACTTTGCAATTCTTATAACCAAATTTCTCAATTACACTTTCAGTATAATGAGATTGCGATATGGTTATGCCACTAGTTGAATGAGTCAACTTAAGGCCAAGAATCATACTAGCTACTCCCATATCCTTCATCTCAAACTTACTTTTCAAGAATTCCTTAGTAGTATTAATTATCCTCATATCCGTTTCAAACAACAGGATATCATCGACATACAGACATAAGACAATACTACTATCACCAATGCTTTTGCTATAAACACACTTATCAAACTCATTAGTAACGAAGCCAAACGATGAGACAATTTTATCAAATTTCTCATGCCACTGCTTAGGGGCTTGTTTGAGTCCATACAAGGACTTAACAAGTTTACAAACCTTTTTCTCATTGCCAGAGGCCTCAAAACCTTCAGGTTGATCCATATAAATTTCTTCCTCTAGATCGCCATGCAAGAAAGCGGTCTTAACATCCATCTGATGGATAGGAAAATCATTTACAGAGGCCAATGCTATAAGCATTCGGATTGTAGTCATTCTAGCAACAGGCGAATAGGTATCGAAATAGTCTATTCCCTCCATTTGCTTGAATCCCTTAGCCACTAACCTAGCCTTAAACTTGTCAACGGTTCCATCCGGTTTCAGTTTCCTTTTGAAGACCCACTTACATCCTATCGTGCTACAACCAGTAGGAAGATCGACCAATTCCCATGTCCCATTAGAGACAATAGAATCCATCTCACTCTTAACAGCATCCTTCCACTGCTTGGCATCAGAAGTGGCCATAGCAGCTTTGAAGGTTAGAGGATCACCCTCGACATTGTAAGTGATAAAATCACTTCCATAGTCCTTGGTGGTCCTTGCCCGTTTGCTCCTTCTTGGTTCAATCTCATCGTCAAAATGAGTTGCACTAGAATCAACCCCCACATTGGTCAGCTCCTCTACTTGAGCAGGAATGGAATTAGTGGTTGGGTTAGATTCCTTAGGAAGTCCATCTTTCATAGGAAACACATCCTCAAAAAATGTTGCATCATGTAATTCAACTATCGAGTTCACATCTATGCCAGAAATTTCAGATTTGATAATCAAAAATCTCAATGCATAGCTTGTTTCAGAATAACCTATAAAGATAGCATCAACAATTTTAGGTCCAATCTTTTTCCTTTTGTGTGCGGGTACAAGTACCTTTGTAAGGCACCCCCACACGTTTAAGTGTTTCAGGCTTGCCTGTCGACCTCTCCAAAGTTCAAACGGACTTTCCTTTCTATGTTTAGGAGGTACTCTATTCAGAATATGGCAAGTCGTATTCAAAGCCTCTCCCCACATATATTTGGGCAGTCCAGAACTTATGAGTAAACTGTTAATCATATCGGTAAAGGTTCTATTCTTACGTTCAGCTACACCATTAGATTGAGGAGTGTAGGGAGGAGTCTCTTCATGTACTATTCCGTTTTCTTGGCAATAATACATGAATGGGTTAGACTCATATTCACCTCCTCTATCAGACCTTAATCGTTTAAGTTTCTTGCCAGTTTGTGTTTCTGCTTCATTCTTAAATATAATGAATTTATTTAATGCTTCATCCTTAGAATTAAGCAAGAACACATAACAGTATCTACTAGCATCATCAATAAAGGTGAGAAAGTATTTCTTTTTGTCTTTGGTCAACAAGCCATTAAATTCACAAATATCAGTATGAACTAAATCTAGAATTTCAGAATTTCTCACAACCGATTTAAACGGACCTTTTGTAGATTTAGCTTCAACACATACATGACACTTAGAATTTTTATCAATAGCATGTTTAGGAATAATATCTAAATTCATCATTCTTTTCACAGAATCATAATTAATATGTCCTAAACGACCATGCCAAACATTTGAAGATTCAATGGAATAAGAAACAGGATAATCAATAGAACTAAAATTATTGTGCGAACAAACATCAGTTTCAACTCTAATTTTAAATAAACCATCCGAGGAATAACCTTTTCCCACAAAACTACCAGAATCCAAAATTATGACCTTATTACATTTAAATGAAATTTCAAATCCTTCCCTAACTAGACTAGAACCACTAATAATGTTGCGACGAATATTAGGAACGTGATACACTCGATGCAAGGTAAGAATGCGCCCATTAGGAAACTTCAGGTCCACGCGTCCAGTCCCAAGCACCTTTGCAGCACTAGAGTTCCCCATCATCACTGATCTACCACGTTCAGGTTTATAACATTGTAGGTCAGAGCGTCAACTCCAGGTGCGTCAGAGTCAGGATCATCATAATCCTTCGGACCCAACACCATGTTGACAGCAGGATGGTCATCAGCAGAGCCTTGTGGTCCTTTTCCTTTCTTGGACGGGCAGTCCCTAGAAAAGTGTCCACCTTCTCCACAATTCCAGCAATTCAGTTTTGCTTTTGGCTTCTTAAGGTTATTTTTCTTCACTTTAAGCTTATCATGGTTTTCTTTATCCTTAGAGTAAGTTTTCACAGCTTTTCCTTTAAACTTGCTTTTACCAGTCACCATATTAGCAGCAGCCTCCACAGGTACGCTTGGTTGGTTACCATTGTGCACCTCCTGAATCGCAATTGCATTCATCAGCTCATTGAGTTTCAAGCTTCCAGTACGATGCTTGAGGGTCATACCGAATTCCCCCCAAGATCGAGGAAACTTCTCAATAATAGCCATGACAGCGAACTTCTCAGGAAGTCCCATGTCAGCATCCTTGAGCGATTGCAAAATGATTTGGAGTTCGTGCACTTGGTCGGTAACCGACTTTCCCTCGCTCATGCGATAATTCAGGAACTTACCCACTTGGTACTTTTCCACACCGGAGTCATCGGTGCTGTACTTTGTGGTAAGTGACTCCCACAGTGACGCAGCAGTGAGAGGAGCAGAGCAATAGACATCAAAGAGTGCATTCGACAAAGCTGACAGAATGCATCCTCGAACAACATCGTCCTGCTCATTCCACTATTTAACAGCAGCCACACTAGCGGTATCATCGGCTTTTAGAGCGGGACATTGAGATGACAGCATACCAGACATGCCCTTAATTGACAGCCAGATCTTCATGCGTTCAGACCAACGCTTGAAGTTCTTTCCAGCGAACTTCTCCGGAAGATCTGAGGTGTCAACTAGGGACTTAAAGGGAGAATTAGAGGTACCAGCAGACATGATTCAATAAAATATTTTCTCTTAGACTGTTGGAAATTAAATTAACAGCACCACAGATTAAACAATCAATTTAATCAACAATAGGGGAATTTATTAATCAAGTCAAGATCGTACCAATTAACAAGCCAATAGCAAAACGACAGCAAGGAAAACGGGATCAGGAAAACAAACAGAAACAAGAAAAACAACAATTAGAAAACTTATCGTGATTTGATCGAGTCGCCTTAGGAAGACTGTCCTAAGAGAAAATATTGCCCCCAATTGGTGCAACTCAGGTACAGGCAAATTTCTCCGAGGATAAAACGATCACGGATTACGTACCAAGAAAGATGAGCACACAGGTAGGTAATCTCCGGCGGTCCTATCTCAGTCGCCTTGAATCTCACGAACGGATCTCTACGAACAGGGAGTAATTTAACAATGAAATAAAACAAGAGAATTGAGTTTTCTCTTGTAAATCTCATATTAAACCCGGATGGAGGAAGTATTGTATTTATACATATGGTAAATTAGGGTTTAGAGTCTTAATAAGACTTAAAAACTGCTCTAATTCGGCCCAAGAAAAACACCAAACCCGACACGAGCGCGGCCGCCCTTGAGGCTGGCGCGACCGCGCTACACATCGGGCAATTCACGTCGAGTCCTCTGTACACCAGCGCGGCCGCCCTTGGCCTTGGCGCGTCCGCCCTCCACCACAGAACTTCCGACTTGATTTTTCCTTAGCCAAATTCAGTTCAAGCCAACGACGCTCCAAGGTCATAGAACTATGAACTTTCATACCACGTATATCAAATATTCCAACAGGCAATAGCTCATGGATTCTATTTTCTCTTCATTCTTTCTTTCGCTCCTCATTTTTCAATATTTGATAACACTAAGAAAAAAAAAGTGAATTTTCGGTTAATGAAAAATAAGCATGTTTTCACCGTAAAATGACTTACGGGTTGCTTTTCCACGTTTTATTTTCCGAAAATTGTTTCTTGACACACTCACCACACTCATCTTTATCCACCATACCATTACCCATAACATAACCCACCACCCTACAAGCTAACCCCACCTTTAATCCCATCCCACCCTACCTCCACCCCTACCCCTCTTAATCTACCCACCCCACACCCTACCTCAACCCACCCCACCTCAACCACCCCACCCCTTACCACTCTAACGACACCACCACACCCTACCTTACCTCACCCTATCCCACCACACCCCTCCTATACCTTACCCCTATACCCCCACCCCCATCCCACCCCACCCTACCATACCCACCACCCACCCTACCACACCTACACATAGACCCACCCCCTAGCTAACCCTCGTACAACCCTCCACACCTCACCCCCCCACCCTACGACACACATACCCTCCCTAACCCACACCCACCCTACCCTACCCCACATTCACCCTACTCACCCACCTCCACCACCCTCGTATTGTGTTTTTATCGAAAGACATTTTTCTTATATTTATCAAACATATGAAAATCTTTATATTTATCAAATAACCGAAAGCATGTTTATGTTATTTTTCGGGAAAAAAATTCCAAAAAACATTTTTTGAAAAATCAATTTCCAAAAGTCGTTTTACGCCAAACAAATACAACCTTCCACTTGTTTTAAGGAAACCCTTCTCCGAAAAAAATTTGACGGGTTGGGTGTGGAGGGGCGGCAAGAGAGTTGATATATAAAATTAATATGAGGAAAAAAATTGAGGGGGGGGGGAGGGGGAGGGAGGTGGTGGGGTTTGGGGATGATGGTGTTAAGATGCATTTCCAGGAAAATGCTTTGAGCTGGAGAAATTTGAAAGTCATTTTCATTAGGAAACAAGCCTATTTTCCATTAACCGGAAAATCTTTTCCGTTGACTTTATTTTTCGATGGTTACCAAACATCGAAAAAAGGGAAAAACGTTTTTCGGAAAACATTTTTCACCAAACAAACGGAGCCTAAGTCAATTTAAATATTCTAATGAAAATTTAAAATTTGATATTGATAAATTATTATAAATATTACCAACAATAAGTTTTAGAGTTTTATTTGAATAATTAAATTAATCTAAAATAATTTCTCAAAGTATCTTTGTCTTGAAAATAGAAAAAATAGAAAGATAATTTTATTTTGGCAATAAAAAAATAGAAAAATAATTTTGGGAGGGAGTATTTGACTAGGTTGAGGAATGGTACGATGGTGTGTTTGATCTTTGGTTACTTTTCATTTGAAGTATTACCTCGGTATCAAAGTGAATGACTTTTTTGTTTCAAAATAATAATAAAAAAAAAACCCAAATAATTTTTTCTTATTCCAAAATGAATGATTTTTTAAAACTTTTAGTTAAAAAAATTATTCCTAAATGATGATGCCAAAATCGTCAAATCAGTCCAAATCCAAGCGTTCGGATGCTCCGGAGATTGCAAGGCCTGAAAATAAGAGAAAACACGTAAACTAAGCCGGGGCGGATCCGGCTAAAGGCCCTCCGACGTGAGAGTAAGTTCACGGTTTGATTATGAGAAACTAAATTGACAGAGTTTATGTATGGTAAAAAGTAACGTACCAAATAATGAGTCATGCGGCTTGTATTTATAAGGATGGATTAATAGAATCCATGTTGAAGTGAACTTGTAAAGAGATAAGACATAATCCTAAGAGAATTATATCTGTTAAGGAGTCATTGTTTGACTTGAATTGGTGTTGGTGGTTACAATCCTGATTGGATCATAACTGTTGAATCCTTGTTTGAATAAGATTGTACGATCTGCTAGCCGGAAAGCCGAGGAGCATGAATGTTTTATCTCGGCATTAGCAAGTAAGCCGAGATGCGTGATTCTGCTTCCTCGTCATTTGATGATTGGCCGACATGTGAATATGCCGGGATGAATGATTCTGTCTCCTCGTCATTTCGATGTCTCGGAGTATGATGAGCCAAGTATGAGGAACCCGTTGTCCATGTAAGGCCGAGATGAATGCTCCTCGGCATACGAGGAAGGTACCTCGGCCCTGACACTTGTGTATTGGATTATGTTTATGGCCCGATCCATTTGGGCCCAACTCGGGCAAGCCCATGTTCGTATCTCGGTTTATACTGTTCAGTGGCCCCCGACTTTCTAGCTCGGTTTAGGACGAGGAGAAAGTCATCTCGTCTTCGGATCAAGGGATACGAACAGGATTGACACGTGTCAAAGGCCCTTCAGTTCGTGCGTCGCTTCAATATCCGCCGGTTATTTGCCATGATGATAAATGGTGGGTCCCAGATCTGACGTGCCTCGAAAATTGTTGATAGCATTTAATTCTTGGGGCGTCAAACCCGGTTACTTGCTTTACCCATGGGTTTGACCCGATTAAGCGAGTATAAAACCCCCAATTCTCCTCATTTCAAACTTTTACAATTCCAAGCTTAGAGAGAGAACCTTAGAAGCTTCAAGAACTCCGGTGAACCTTTCCCTCACAGTTTCCGGCGAAGCTTTGTATTTCCTGCGTGCGTGATTTAGATTCCAACCACTTTTCAACCAACAGGTATACATTTCTTATCTTTATGCGTCTTTGTTCATGATTTCGCCTTCTCTAGGGTTTTAGATGAGATTTTGGTGTGTCAAGAAAAAAGAACTGCCATTGTTGAATGTTGGAGCTTTTCTTCATGAATCTTCAATTTTAACTCTCGAAAACTTTGAATCTTTGATTTTCTTCAAATTTTGGTATGAACTCATTTGAATATTGAATAAATTCCCCCATTGATCTTTGATTCCCCTTAGAAATGGCTCGTTCTTGGGATCATTCCCCCCATTTCCGTTATGGGTATCACACCGGCAATATGAGGGTTTACCAGAGAGAGAGAGGACCTTGATTGATGCTGACCCTGGATGACATAGGAAAGAGGTTGAGAAGTTATGGTCGTACTCGGATGTTCCTTCAATACCCAGATTCCACAAGGATAGATAGGATTGTGTCCGATTCCCCCAATATTATTGTGTTTGAGGATAGGGCAGAGATGTTGGAGCACATCGAAATGTTCTACCCGTCTTCAGATTATATAGTCCGTGAGCGTCTGAGTGGTAAGGCTCCCTCCTCGGCCTATCTATAATGACGAGGGGGGATATCCCTCTTCCCCGTCTTAAAGTCAGTTACGGACGAGGTAACTAATTTATGCTCCTCGTCTTTTTGCAGATATGATGGGAAGAGGGGAAGAAGCCACCTCGTCAACGCAGATAGTTGATGCCTTCATGGACGGGGCTCAAGTTGATGGTAGTAAAGGCCGAGGAAGGGGAGGCCGAGGTGGAGGGAAACGCCGAGAGAGGCCCCCAAAGGTCGGGGACCCTATGCTGCTGAAGTTGTACTCCACGTATGGGGTGGACAAAGCCGAGTATAAGTTAACTTATATTGGCAAACCCGATTTTAAGACAGATGAGGAGAGGAGCTTCTACTACAATGAAGACTACGTCCACTTCTACTTCAAACAATTTCAACAGGGGCTCCGTCTTCCTTTGGACCCCTTTATTAACGAATTTTTAGACGATGTGAGGGCAGTGCCGGCCATGCTAGGAGCCAATGGTACCCGGGTCCTTGTTAGCTTTATAGTGCTCTGCCGGAGCTTAGGTTTTGAGCCGACCATGGGAGCATTCCGCTATTTTTATCAAGTCAGCTTTGTCAAGGACAGTTGGCTCCTCGTCATCCGGAGTGCACCCAAGAAGCCAAAACTTCTTCTCCCAATGTCAAGTAAAGTTGCGGGTTGGGACAATCATGCAATTAGGGTTGAGAGCCGCCAAGGCTGGGAGTTCCAATCCCCTTGCCATCCTCCAACTTCGTCGGGCCCCGTTCAGCAGTATGAATGGACCAAGGACCTGATCAAGCGCTTAGAGGAGTTTGCCGAGGTGGGACTCCTTGACTGGTCGGCAATTGAGGCCTCAGACCATTACTATGTCCAGGCAGGACTGATGCCGGGGCCGAAGGACGGGGTGATTCCCCTCGTCACTGTTAGGAGGGGGAGGCATTTCAATGATTGGACAACGCATCCCGGCCTCGTTTTTCATGAGGATTGTCCGAGGTGCAAGGTCCCTCCCCTTGACCAATGTCTGGAGGAAGAAGACGTGGTTGGATGTAAATGTTTTATCCTTTCACTTGTAGTTTTTTGCATTATTGTTGGCCTTCCTTCTGCTTGTATCTAACCATTTCATCCTTGCCTTTGCAGATTTGACCCCCGAGCAAGAGGCTGAATTAGCCATGAGGAGGTTAAGTCCCATGGAGCTGGTCAAGCAGAAGAGACGTCAAGTCAAGAAGTCAGGCTTGACGGAGATAAAGGAGGACGCCAACGCCCGCAACCTTATATTGAGTGCTTAGGGTGACCATCCCCTTCCCCTCAAACTGCATGAAGAGGTTAATGCCAAGGAGGCGGCGTCCGAGGAATGGGCTAACCCATCAACCGTAGAGGGGCATAGCCTCCATGTTGATGCCGAGGAGGTGAGGGTCGAAGAGACCGACCTCATCACAAGGCGTTCTGGCTCCAAGAGGGCCCAAGTTGCTAGCACCGAGGAGCCTGCTGCTAAGCGGACAACTGTTGGGTCCTCCAATCCTGAGGCTCCTCCCCCTAACCATCCAAGGCATCAAGACCCAAGAAGAGGCCGAGGAGCTTGCTCGGCGCTTGGCGGCCGACGTCCCCCGTCTGAAGGGCCTTCATCTGCAAGCCAGGAAGGGCCCACATTTGAGGCTGGGTCGAGCTCCTGTCCAAAGGGCCATGGACGAGGAGGCTTATGATGCTCTTGTGAAGGAGAGGTCGAGCAGGGAGAACTTGCTCTGCCGCAAGGGACTCATGATGGCTGAGGTAGCTTTCTCGTACCCTTAGTTGTTAATTTCGTAACTTGTACTTGATAGGATATCTGATATTGGTTTGTCTTGCAGTGGGCTTCCATCACGGCATATGAAAACGTCTTGGCTAAGGCTCAGGAGAAGCAGGTGGTTGACGCTAAGGCTGCTCAAAAGATGGGTGAGACCGAGAAGGCCGCCCTAGCTGAGCCTTTGAAGGCCGAGGATGCCGAGCTAGAAGCTGCTCAGGCCAAGGTAGAGGCCGAGGTGAAGAGAACCGAGGAGGCTCGCGTTCAGGCCAAGGATGCCCGCGATAAAGCCAAGGAGCAACTCCAGCTAAAAGATGCTGAATTGGAGGAGGCGAGGAAGGCCAAGGCCGAGGTCCAAACGAGGGTCGAGGAAGCTGAAGCCAAGTGTCGAGGGTTTGAGGCTACCCTTCCTGCCAGGGAGGAGGAGGTCGTGGCACGCATTAAAGCTAGCCCAGCTTTTCAAGACGCCATGGTGGCCAGCTCGGCTTTCCAGGATGCCATGGATGAGAAGACGGCAACAATGTTCGAGGACGGGTACCTTCACTTGGCCCGTCGTCTACTAGCTGATCCTTCCACAGGCTTGGACTTAAACAAGATTGCTCTGCTGATCTGCCAGGATCAGTATGACCAGGAAGCCAGGGCTCTTCACCCCTTGATCCCCTTCTCTCAGTATAACATGGATGTGATGGCTGAGGTGGATGCCCAAGCCGGCCGCGAAGTGTGGGTGCCCCCATCAGTTGTTCCTGGCAACCTTCAGGCCTTGGTGGAGGCCATCCAAGATGGGGGAGCCGAGGCCGAGGGGGGAACACCGAGGAAGCTAGGACTCAAACTGATCAAGCTATCCCCCCTCCCCCTGGTGCCTCCACTGAAGAATGGTTGGATAAACCCTTTGATGATGCCCATTAGGCCTTAGGATTTTTCTTCTTTTTGTTGTAATAGTTGGTAGGGCTTGTACTTTTCTTTTGAAATATTAATGAACAAACCCTTGTCTTAATTCATATTGTTTCAATGAATTGTTTTGTTTGTTGGTATGTTATGTATAAGCACCAAACTTTGTGAAGGGAGGGGAGTCGAGGGCATACCCTCGTCCCTGATTATTGAACAAGTGTTGGGCCGAGGAAGGACTCCTCGGCTTTGACTGTGCTTCTAAGTCATATAGGCCTGGGAAGGTCTCCTCGGCTTTGACTGTTAGCGATTTCTTCTTTTTCGTCTCCTTATGCCGAGGAAGATGACTCATGCATAGGTTTCAGACGTGATGCCTTTTAATCGTAGTGACAAGGTGTTTCCTTGTCTTGATGTGAGGGAAGTCATTAGGCCGAGGAGAGATCCTTGGTCTTGACTGTGATACTCGTAATCCTGGAATCAAGGCAGGCCCTTGTCAGGATGTAAGGTAAGCCATTAGGACGAGGAGGACCCTCGGTCTTGGCTGTTAGGAGCCTATAGTCATTGAGTCAAGGCGGACCCTTGTCAAGACGTAAGGTGTATGTTTTGAAGAGTCGGGGATAAGATCCTCGTCTTCTGGTGTTTGTGTGAGGAGTTGATGGTTGCTTTGCATGTTGGAAGAAACTGCTTTCGTAAAACTGAAACGTGATTACATCGAACTGCAATCCTATCGAACTAAAAAGTAAAAGGCGGGAAACAAAAAACTAATCTATTGCAAAATAAACTAGACTAGTGATAATATTTTCTAAGATTGTCGAAATGCCATGGGTGCTTGAGCTCCTTCCCCTCCTTAGTCTTTAATCTATAGGTCCCTTCACGAATGACATGAGTGATGATATAGGGACCTTCCCAATTTGGGGAGAGCTTGTTTTGTTCTGCCTTCCGACCAGTTGCTTCAATTTTTCTAAGTACCCAATCACCTACTTGGAATACTCTTCTGATGACCCTCTTGTCATGATATGCCTTGGTCCTTTGCTTGTAGTTCACCATCCTCATCTGTGCAGCTAGTCGTTTTTCATCTATCAGGTCTAGGTCTAGGAGCCTATTAACCTTGTTGACTTGCTCATCATAATGGGAGTTTCTCACAGTAGGGATGGCCATTTCAGCTGGTGCCATAGCCTCAGAACCGAAGGTTAGTGCGAATGGGGTTTTCCCGGTTGGCCCCCGAGTGGTTGTGCGAACAGCCCATAAGGCTAGGGGAAGTTCGTCCAACCATCTACCCTCGCGTCCTTCAAGGTTCTTGGTAAGGGCTGTTAGGACCAGTTTGTTGGCAGCTTCTGCTTGACCGTTGCCTTGGGGTCTGCTAACTGAGGATTTTGCATGGCGGACTTTGACTCTTCCCAATTCTGTTGTAAATGTCGTAGAGAACTGGAGTCCGTGATCAGAGACAATTGTATGGGGGAGGCCAAATCGGCACCAGATGTAGTCATGGACGAAGTTGATTGCGTTTTCTTCTGTTATCTTGGCTAGCGCCTTTGCTTCTATCCACTTGGAGAAGTAATCCACAGCTACTATCACGTACTTGCAATTACCGCGGGCGGGAGGGAAGGGTCCGATGATATCGATTCCCCACATATCAAATGGCCACGTGGGTATTACAAGTGTTTGCTCAACTGCCGGTAGTCTAGGAATGTCGGAGAATCTTTGGCACTTGTCACATTTTCTAACATAGGCGTGCGCGTCCTCCCTTAGGTTTGGCCAATAGTAACCTAGCGATATGATCTTGTCAGCTAAGGTTCTGGCCCCCGGGTGTCCGCCGCAAACACCTTCATGTACTTCTGCCAAGAGGTTCTCAATTTCCTTGGGATAGACACACCTTAACAGGGGCTTCGTGAAAGATCTTTGGTAGAGGACTCCGCTCATCACAACGAACCTTGGGGACCTCTTCTTGATAAGCTTGGCTTGAGCTTCATCTTCTGGGAGTTTCTCCTTCTCAATGTACTCAACGTAGTCATCGATCCAACATCTCTCCTCTCCATCTAGGAGCATGACTTGTAATCTTTCATACGCAGGTTCCTCAGCATAAACTACATATGGACTGGTCTTAGATGTAGACACATCCATGGTTTCTAATTTAGATAGAACGTCTGCGACTTGCTTGTCTTCCCTGCCTATCTGCTTGAGTTCGAAGAATTCCATCCTCTTTGTCATGTCCAGGACAAGGCCTTTATATTTGGCAAGGGTGGGATCTTGGGTGTTATACTCTCCCTTTACTTGCTTGACAATGAGCTGGGAGTCACAGAAAGCTGCAACCTTAGTTGCTCCGTAGAAGGAGGCCAACTCAATACCAAATATTAGAGCTTCGTATTCAGCTTGATTGTTGGAGGCAGGGAACTTGAAACGGATGGCATCTTGCATGGTGTATTCTCCTTCCGGGCTTGCCAGTACAACTCCAGCTCCGCTTCTTTGTTTTGTAGCAGACCCATCCGTGTATAGAATCCAACAGTTGGATGGGAGTTCAATGGGAGACTTTTCTTCCTCCGGTGCGTTTTGTTTACGGGAGGGGTGGACATGTTCACCCATGAAGGCAGTCTCAACCATGAAGTCAACCAAAGGTTGCGCCAGGAGGGTCTTCCTTGGTTGGTACGTGATATCAAACTCTGTGAGAGCGATAGATCAATTCAGGAGACGTCCGGAGCCATCCAACTTATGCAGGATCTTTTTCAATGGTCCATTGGTATAAACAGTGATAGGATGCACAGAGAAGTAAGCACGTAGTTTCCTTGAGGCAATGACTAGTGCGTATGCTATCTTCTCCACGTTAAAGTATCTGCTTTCTACGTCTGATAATGCCTTAGAGACATAGTAGACGGGCTTCTGTGTTCCATCTTCATTCCGAACTAGGACAGCTGCGACTGCATGATCAGTGGCAGCAAGGAATACATACAGCATCTCACCGGTAATCGGACTGCTGAGCAAGGGAGGGGAACCCAAGTACTCCTTCAACCGGAGGAATGCCTCAGAGCATTCGGGAGTCCAGGAGAAGCTCTTGGTACCCTTCAAGACCTTGAAGAAGGGCAGTGATTTTTCGGCGGATTTGGCTATGAATCTTCCAAGGGCCGCTATTCTTCCGTTTAGTCTTTGAACCTCCTTGATGGTGGTAGGTTCTTTCATGTCAATGAGCGCCTTAATAATTTTAGGGTTGGCCTCTATTCCCCTTTGAGATACCATGAAGCCTAGGAACTTTCCCTCCGTTACTCCAAATACGCACTTGCTTGGATTCAGCTTCATGTTATTAGCTCGGAGGTTGTTTATTGTCTCTTCCAGGTCAGGAGCGTGACTGCCCTCCTTGGTCTTTATGACCATGTCATCGATATAGGCCTCCATGTTGCGACCTATTTGTGCTTCAAATACCTTGTTCACCATGCGTTGATATGTAGCACCGGCATTTTTGAGCCCAAAGGGCATCATAATATAGCAGTAGTTTCCCCCAGGTGTTTGGAAGGCCGTCTTTTCAATGTCCTCTTCCGCCATTTTGATTTGATGGTAGCCTGAATAGGCGTCTAGGAAACTGAGTGTCTGGTGTCCAGCAATGGAGTCGACCAACTTGTCAATTCTGGGGAGAGGATAGCTATCCTTGGGGCAGGCCTTGTTCAAATCAGTGAAGTCTATACACATACGCCATTTCCCATTTTGCTTCTTTACCATTACTACATTGGCCAACCAAACGGGGTACTTGACTTCACGTATAATTCTGGCGCTAAGTAATTTCTGCACCTCTTCTTTAATAGCTTCCTCCTTGTCCCTTGCAAAGTTTCTCCTTGTCTGGGAGATAGTCTTCGCCAAAGGATCAACTTCCAGGCGGTGGAGGGCTACTTCTTCATTGATCCCTCTCATGTCTTCGACTCTCCAAGCAAAGACGTCGAGACTATTTTTCAAGAGGGAGATGATTTTTTCTTTCTCTTCTGGAGATAGTTGGCCCCCGAGTTTGATTTTTTGTTCAGGATAGTCAGGATTGATGACTACCTCTTCCAGCTCATCTACAGGCTTCATTTCAGGATCGTCTCGAAATTCCAGAGACTCGATAATAATTTCTCTAATTCTCCTTCCTTCATTGTCGTTCACGTTGAGGCCTTCTTCCTCCATAAGTTCATCAACGTCGGGAAGATCGACCTTTCCCAAGTCATGGTTGGCCCCCGATTTCTGGCCGTTGACGAGAATGGGATCTTCCTCGGAGACGGACGGAACTATACCTTGGTCATCTGCAATTTCTTGGACCATAGGTACTTCCTCAGATACAGGTGAAATTGCGCCTTGGTCATCTGCAATTTCTAGGACCATAGGCTCTTCCTCATCATCAATCACCTCACGGATATAGCTCATTCTGGAGCTAGTTTCGGTGGTTTTTTGAGATTTAGAGATTTTGATGTTTTCCTCGGGGTATCTATCTCCACGCTTTTAGATTTTTTCCGACTCTTGACGACATGCTCCAAGAAGTCTTTGGGGGTCGCCCTCACACATTCAATTCCTGCACGAGTGGGAAATTTAACTCGTTGGGGAGGAAGGGAGGCTACCATCCCAAGTTTAGCTTAACTTGGAATGCCTATGATTGCATGATAATCACTAGTCAAATCCATGACTACAAAATTGACAGTAGCTTTGGCTCGGAAGGGGTGTTCACCGACTTCAAGTTCCAGTTCCACAGTTCCCTTAGCTCCAACCTTATGGTTGGTGAATCCTTCCAGCCTACCATAATATGGTTCCAGCATAGTGTCTTTCAATCCCATCTGTTAGAAAGCGAAATAGTACAGAATGTCACGGGAGGCTCCCGTGTCCACAAGTAATCTTTTCGATTCCACATTATCAATCCGACCCTTTATCACCAAGGGTTGTTCACGGGCAGCACGGCTCCCTGCCAGTTCGTTGGGAGAAAAACTGATGACCTCTTCCGCCTTATGAATCCAAGCAGGCACGTGGTACACTTTGCTTAGTTCATGGATCTGGTCCCTCAGCTTTCTGGTAGAAGTCACTTCTTCACGGATCATGTGTAATTTGGCTCTAGGAGGCCTACGTTCTCCGTCTTCACTTTTATCATCATCTTCTCTCTCCTCTTCCTTTCGCTTTCGCTTGTTGTCTTTCTTCATGACATAGCGATCTAGCTTCCCCTCGTCGACCCATCGTTGGATCATTTTCTTGAGGGCCCAACAGCCATCAGTGGTGTGCCCATTGTCCTTGTGGAAATCACAGTATTTAGAGGTGTCACGAGGAAACTTTGGTTTATCACTCAGCGGACGAGGAGGTGGAAGATTCACCAACTGCATGATTTCTGAGATGGGTTTGGTGAGAGGGGTGAACACCTCAGGTTTCTCTGTGCTTCTTGTTCTGTTCTTCCCCTTGGAACCCTTACCATTGCCCTTGTCATCGTGGCGAGCGCCTGCCGCTTCTGGTTCTGCCTTATCGGATCCCCTTTTCTTGCTTTTATCTTCAGCCATGGCAATGGCGTATGCTACTTGGTACAATTCAGACTTGGACTTAGGTTCCCGGGCGGAGAGTTCATAAATAAGGGGACCGGATTTCAATCCAGAGTTAAAACAGACAATGACCTCCCTGTCAGTGAGGCTCTCCTCTACTTGGTCTGCCATTTTGCGAAATCGGTTGTAATAACTGAGGGTGGTTTCTCCCTTTCCTGGCTCGATATTTGCAAGGTCGGTCAGTCTCATCTTTCTCCTTCCAGCTGTGGCAAAGTGATTCAAGAACATTCTCCTCATGCCTCTCCAGCTATCGATGCAACCTTTTTTCAGCTCACGGAACCAGGTCAAGGCTGTTCCGGAGAAGGTGCTCGCGAAAGCTTTACAGAGCATGTCATCAGCTACAGTGAGGAGGTTCATGGTTTGTTCAAAACTTTGCACATGGTCCTTTGCGTCAGTGGTTCCGTTGTACTTTTCAAAATTTGGGACCTTAAAGTGAGGATTAGGTGGTGCAGCTGTTATCCTCAGGGAGAACGGACGAGTTGCCCAGTCAAAGTCATCATCATCAAACTTCTTTCCCATCTCCATGTCATCTAGTCTTTGTTTCAACAGTTCCCATTGTTTGGTTTCTACTCCCTTGTCACTGCTAGAGTGGGTGCTTCGATGGGAGCTACGGGTCGATTTATATTTAGGATGACCATTCACCCTACTGTGCTCCCCGTCATTTCGATGGCTGTCACGCCGTTTAGATGGTGCTTTATCACGTCTTGGTTCTAACTCTTGGCCACCAAGTATCATTCTGTATGGTTCAGGTGTCCTTGGCCGAGCAAATTCACGAGCACGGGGACGAGGTGAATCAGGGCGAGGTCGACGTGGTCGAGGAGACCTGGGACGCCGAGGTGCCATGACGAGATGAGGGGGTGACATACACTTGGTTAGACTAAGTCTCGTTCTCAGGTCCCGTGAGTTCACTTCCTCTTCCCTGGGAGTTAATTGGCTTCTCAGGTCAACTACCTGGTCTTTCTTCTGGCTGGTATGCCGAGGATGGGGAGGTTCTCGGAGGGCCTGCTTTGGTAGTTCAGCAGGTTCGAGGGGAGGAGCTCGTCGCTCACCTCGTCGCTCACCTTGCTCCCTTCCACGAGAGTTTCCCATTGATGGCAGCATGAACTCAGCCATGGAATTGTCAAGATCCAATTGCAATAGGGCAGTCTGTGTCTCATACATCCTTTGCAACGTCTCCATTTGCCTATGCAGCAAAGTACATCGGTCAACGGTCTGAGTACCTTCCACTTGGCCGTCATCGGCCTTCTTTGTCATCTCCTTCCCACTCGTTTCCCACGAGGGCGAGTAGGACGAGGAAGGTTAGCTCTCTCTCCCTCGGCATTCGCCTGACCCATGAAACGTAGAGTCATGGCGAGGGGAGGAGGGTCGTCCGGCTGAGGTGGAGGAGGAGGAGGAGGTAGTACCTCGGCATCCTGGTTAATCCCATTCACTTGGGTTTGTTCCTCAGCAGTTACACTTGTGAATTGTCCGTCCATTGCAAATCAAGAATTGTAACAGTAAATTTACCAAAAATGAGGGTTTTCAACAAATCTCAATTTTAAGCAAAATTGGGGCAAATTCCAATGCTAAGGTAGTATTACAATTGCGATTTTACCAAAACCAAAATTTCCGGCTAAAAAGATTGCTTAAGGCGTGAATTTACAGATTTCGGCCGAATTTTCTGCAGAATCCGGCGAATCAAGAACAGAGCCAAAACGGACCAGAAATTTTTCGTTCAAATTTAGAAAATTTCCGGCAAACAAACTGACTTTTAGCGAGTTTTTTTCAGGCCAAACAAAGGGTGTTTGAATCGATTTCCCGGCAATGGAACCAATTGATGATGCCAAAATCGTCAAATCAGCCCAAATCCAAGCGTTCGGATGCTTCGGAGATTGCAAGGCCTGAAAATAAGAGAAAACACGTAAACTAAGCCGGGGCGGATCCGGCTAAAGGCCCTCCGGCGTGAGAGTAAGTTCACGATTTGATTATGAGAAACTAAATTGACAGAGTTTCTGTATGATAAAAAGTAACGTACCAAATAATGAGCCATGCGGCTTGTATTTATAAGGATGGATTGATAGAATCCATGTTGAAGTGAACTTGTAAAGAGATAAGACATAATCCTAAGAGAATTATATCTGTTAAGGAGTCATTGTTTGACTTGAATTGGTGTTGGTGGTTACAATCCTGATTGGATCATAACTGTTGAAACCTTGTTTGAATAAGATTGTACGATCTGCTAGCCGGAAAGCCGAGGAGCATGAATGTTTTATCTCGGCTTTAGCAAGTAAGCCGAGATGCGTGATTCTGCTTCCTCGTCATTTGATGATTGGCCGACATGTGAATATGCCAGGATGAATGATTCTGTCTCCTCGTTATTTTGATGTCTCGGAGTATGATGAGCCAAGTATGAGGAACCCGTTGTCCATGTAAGGCCGAGATGAATGCTCCTCGGCATACGAGGAAGGTACCTCGGCCCTGACACTTGTGTATTGGATTATGTTTATGGCCCGATTCATTTGGACCCAACTCGGACAAGCCCATGTTCGTATCTCGATTTATACTGTTCACTAAATAATATTTTATCAATTTTTGATCATTCATTAAAAAGATGGATAATTTATATTTTTATTATGAAGTTTCAGTAACACTTTTTTTTTTTGATACCCAGGTTCTGGACCACTAGCTACCGGCCCCACAGTGTCCTAGCGGAGGTAAATCGCGAATATGCCCAAATGTAGGGGTGGCAAGACTTATACTCCTGGCCCCAAGGGAGCCCTCCTACAACGCGGTAGTTGAACTCCCCACACTGAGGTTGCAAGCCCAGCAATGTCGCTTCCTTAACTGAATGGATGTGCCCGGGGGGCTCCTAAGGACCCTGAAACCCAAGGAAGAAATTAATCCACAAGGATTCCCCTTGGGGGGAATCGAACCTGTGACCTCCCCTACGAAAAGCCACCCAAGATACCATTGGGCCATGGCCCATTAGGTGTTTCAGTAACACTTTGAAAACACCCTTTCTAGATTCAGTGGCCAATTTCAGTTTGTAATATTTTTTTTGTTCTTTAATATTAATATGTGGCAAAATTAAAATGTCTTTAAAAAATATGAAAACAGGTTTATGTTATTTTTCGAAAAAACTTTTCGTTTTTCAGAAAAACATTTTACAAAAAATCATTTTTCGAAAGTCACTTTACACTTTACACGTAAAAACGAAGTTGATAACAATACAGCACCTCCCGCACCAAAATCATCGGGTTGCCATCCGACCCGAGTCCCAAATCCAATCTTTTTCTATTAAATTTAATTACTCTCCCGTACGTACTTTTTAGGACCGATAAAGACGCATTGTCAGATGCAAGATTGAGGTCTTGCGAAAGCAAGAATGAATTTCTCCCTCGGGGATGAGTATAATAAATGAAAAGTATATCCTGCAAATGGACTTAATGGCCTGCCTTAGGCCCACTATATCAACATCTGGCCCAAACCAACTCTCTTGTAGCAAAATACAAAAGGGCTTCACAAAATATTTCAAGCTCCGAAGTGGTCCTGTGCTTGGAGGACCCAAGGCCCAGACACTGGCCAGGGTGGTAATGTCAAGCTATATTCGTTCCTTCAAAAATGAAAAGGCCAAGCAGAAATACAGTCACAGCTGCAGGTATTATATATAATGTCAAGCTCATTTTAGAAGGAAAAAAAAATAGAAGATATGACTCAATATTTCATAGAGGAATATGGAAAGCCGGAACAATACAGATTTTCAAATTAAAAGCGTAAATATGATATTCAACTTAAAACATGAAATATAAATCCCAATCGGCTAGCGGAGCCATTCAAGTTTTACGATTACATCTGCATATGAAAGCTATGGCATGACAGTACTGTATGCAGGCTAAGGTATGTAGTTTTCTGAAGAAAAGCTCAGTCCATTCTCCCTTTCAAGATCCTCTCTGTTACTTCACTAGGTGTACTGCAAAACAAACCAAAAAATAAACTTACAAGTTGCCAAACAATAACTAATACGGACTACAATTCTTTTCAAAGTTGAAAACTTGGATTACTATGCAGGCCTCAACAATTAAGCCGAATAAGTTTGATAGATCTGGAAAAATGTATGGATGGCAGTTGAATACAGATTTGCACGCAAAATCCTTAAGTCCTTTTTAAGATGTTCTGGGTAAAGATTCCATTTTGAAAATCAAGATTGCGATTGGTCGAATCACAAAGTATATTGTAAAAGAAATAAACAAGTTTAAAAAAAAATATATATATATATATAGGTATCCGTGGTTAATACTAAAACCAGTTACATTTCATATGCATATATTGAGAAAAATACGTCCTACGCACTCATTCTAATCAAAACTTCAACCTAAGAATGAAATCATCAATTCTACCTTCTAATCCTACTCTAAAAATAAATTAACCATATAATCCCTCACTCCATTTATAATATCTTTAAATGGAATAACTACACCCCTCTCCACATCACACTCTCTCTCTCTACTCCATCTCTCTCCCGTCACCACAACTTCCGGTGACGGTCTCCCCCAACTCCATCTCTCCCCAGCGAAGAAACAGAAGACCGAATCCCCCATTGTTATCCGGCGGTCACTCCAATCCCGCGGCATAAAAACAGATTCAAAGGTTTTGGAAAATGACGTCGATGAAATCCCCTCAAAATCCAACGCCATGGCAATCGCCAATGAAAAGCCACCGTTGGACGGTAAAGTATGGGGATTGTTTAAGCCGCCTTTTCGTAGTTCGTATAGTTCGCAATCAACGACTATGGCGTCGTCTTTATCTCCGTCAAACCACGCTCATCACGAAGGATCCAACAGTCATAGTCGGAATTCAAGCTCCGTATCTTCAGTTGCTAGATCTATGCTTTCTACACAATATCGTCTTTGCCTACAAGCTCTTTTTTCCTTGTACGCCACCCCTTTGAATTGCGAATTTTGTGTTGTCTTTGATCTGTTTGGTTCGATCTCCATTAATGTATTTTACTTTAGTTTGCGCTTTCTACACAATATCGTCTTTGCCTACAAGCTCTTTTTTCCTTGTACGCCACCCCTTTGAATTGCGAATTTTGTGTTGTCTTTGATCTGTTTGGTTCGATCTCCATTGATGTATTTTACTTTAGTTTGCTTGATTAAACTGAACTAGTTTAGTGCAAATTCAAATTTTAATAATTGAAGACGAAGAAATTAATTGCTTGAATCTGCTAATAAGTTTTCAGTTGTTTGATCGCCGTAGTTGTTAGTCACCGAAGTTGATCGTGTTCTTGGTAGTTTAGTTGACAACCGACAACTTACTGATAATTTCTCAGTTGTTTAGTCGCTGTATCTGGTGGTCACCGGAGTTGATCGTGTTTTTAGTAGTTTAGTTGACAACTGAGAACTTACTGATAAGTTCTCAGTTGTTTAGTCCCCGAAGTTGGTTGTCGCCGAAGCTGATCGTGTTCTTAGTAGTTTAGTTGACAACTAAGAACTTACTGATAAGTTAAGTTCTCAGTTGTTTGGTCGCCGTAGTTGATCGCATTTTTAGTAGTTAAGTTGACAACTGAGAATTTACTGATAAGTTATCAGTTGTTTGAACGTCGGAGTTGATCGTTTTTTTAGTAGTTTAATTGACAACTGAGAACTTACTGATAAATTCTCAGTTGTTTGAACGACGGAGTTGATCGTGTTATTAGTAATTTAATTGACAACTGAGAACTTACTGATAAGTTCTCAGTTGTTTGGTCGCCGGAGTTGATCGCGTTTTTAGTAGTTTAGTTGACAACTGAGAACTTACTGATAAGTTCTCAATTGTCTGGTCGCCAGAGAGGTCGTCGGAGTAAAAAAAAAAAAAATCGTCCGATTTGGGGGTTGTTGGAGTTGTTGATCGGAGAAGATGGGGAGGGGTAACCTAAGGTGATAATGATTGCAAAGAAAGTAAACTGATAAAAAGGGTGAACTTAATAAAATGATATGAGTGTAGACTTTGTAAAATGAGAAGGAGAGTGTACTTATTAAGCTAGGGACTATATGGTTAGATAAAATATTCCTTGTTTTAAGAGGTAAAATTAGTAAGTTTGAGAGAATATATGGTAAATGCCCCACATATATTTGTCTCATCAGGAGGGGGAATCATGAGATAAGGGAATGGAGTAAACTGAAGGGAAATAACATGCACCCCAGGAAGATGGTTTACATATTTTGACAGGCAGTAAGACAAGAAGCAACAAGGTATTAATTCTTTTAGAAGCAACAAAAACAATTAAAAAAAAAAAACTAAATGCAACAAGATATGGAAACAGTAAACTCCGTCAAAGAGATGGACTGTTAGTACTTGCTGCTGTTCACGTAGCTAAATAAGAATTTTTTTACTCAGTAAAAAATAATCAAGGAAATTTGATCTCATCCGCCAGCGTAAAACTTTCCAAATAATCATTGCAAGAAAATACCTCCATTTCTCTCATCACAAACAAACTTGAGGGAATAATGGAGCTCACTAAACAAAATTTGGCATGTATATCATACTCCCTCAGTCCCATAATGAAAGTCCCACTTGACTATTCATAAATTTTAACAACCTATTTTCCTTTCCATTACTAACCTTGATGAGGTATACTTATTACTCCATTACTACTACCTTGGTTGGCTCTCATCCTCTACTCTCTTCTTCTTCTTCTTTGGTTGACAATTTTGGAAGTTCAATAATTTTAACCTAACAATTTCATCCATGAAACAATCTTTTTGGGTCAAACAAATATGGCAAATGGGAACAACTTTACAGGATGGAGGGAGTATAGTAGATTATGTTTCGTATTCCTGTTTCTCAGGATTTTTTTCTTCGCACTTATTTCTCTCTTTTAAATCTTCTTGGCGTTCATTTTTTTTACCTTTCGTGTTTTCTAACCTCTCTTTGATGAATCCATACGATGTTTCATCTTAGCCGACCCCAAATAATTTTGGGACTACGGTTTTGTTGTTGTTACATCATATAGTAGATTCAATCCGCATTTTATTTATTTTCTTTGCATACTCTTCAATGGCATTCTTCCTAGTATCTCTATCATAAGAGGCAGTATATAATGCTAAAATAGAGTAGTCAAATGCTTACACAACATAGACGTGTCCTCCCCAACCACTCAAACAGTCACGATCGACAGATGATAGCAATGCTTGAGAGATAGTCTCAAATAATTCTTCTGCCTCCTGAAAAAATAACAATAGCAGCAATTATCAGCGATGGCTAGTAAAGATGCTGATGCACACAGCGTAAGAAGCTTTGTTTATACACGCACAAGCATTTGCCACTTAAAGGTCCAAATTAGTAACTTCTGAAAAAAATGATGAACTAATTTATTAAAGTGCATGAGATTGACAGAGCTAAGAACGACCACACCAGTCATCAAGTTAACCAAGAACAGATGAAATGGACCAAATGACTTAAATTTACTAAACAAAGTCTTTACCCTGGTGAAGAGGCTGCTTCCATTCCCAATCTTCTAGTTATCCTTCCTCAAATACCACCATCATCCTATACTAGCCATTCTTTTCTCAGACTTAATCTTATTAAGTTGAACTTGTCTTACCCTTTTTTATGTTGATTGAGGTGGACATGCTAAGCCAGGTGAATGACTAATTTATGACAGGCATAGACATAGAGAGAGACATACCACAAGAACCATGGTTCATTAAAAGAATTTATAGCCTGTAAAGGGAGTTTACAAGGTGTTGGTGATAGCATTCCACAAGTCAACCTGATTACTGACCATAAATCATAAACAAGTCAATAGAAAGATTATGTTGTATTACTTGGTTGACTCTTCGAGTGCCAATATTACCTGAAAATTTATTAATTCCTAGGCATAATCAGCTCACTGACTATTAACTAGAACGTCAACTGTACATATACCAGCTCCTCTTAGATATTGACTAGTATACTGTTCATTGTACATTCTGGACAAACTCATCAGAAACTGACTATGCTTAGGGCTATAAGCCCCTTACATGGAAGTCAACTCACCCCAACCCCTAACCTGGAACACTCGATTAAAGAACTACAACCATGAATATATTTTTTGAGTAAGATAAGTATACCACACAGCATCAATACCCCATGTAGACTTGAGAGCAGTACCACAGTCAACCCATAAGAAGGGATAATAGTCAGAATCACTGAAGTAAGACACAAAACAATTACCCAGCAACATAACCATGCATAAAATGGAGAGAGTAGATGCGGTGAAAAAAACGCAGAGAGAACTAGGGAGAAAATCTAAGAGGAAAATAAACCAACTAGCAATACGTTCTGAGATAAATCAGGATTCTAGGGCCCAACTAGAGGGGTTACAATTTCCAAAGATTTATGAAGAAGACAGGACCTCAACACAATGTTTACACCTGCGAATTACATCTGGAGCCTCAGAAATCGACATTCAACAGGGCATTCTTAGTAATTTTTTTTGTTGGAACTAACTTTCCGTACCAGAGTGTTGCCATATGTTTAACTCATCAAGGATGACAAGTATGCAGTTTCCATTACATAGAGAGGGGGAGCCTGAGAGGGTAGAAGAGGCTGGCCTAAAGGGGGCGTGCGCAAATTTCGAAGTGTAAAACTGCCGGGCAAAATATCTAGGAGATCACAGTAACGCAACAAATGTCATGCGATTAGATGGTGTGCATGACACTGAAACTCACTTATATCCCTCTTGGAAACAATTCTTATACTAGTGACATTTGTATGTGATGTAGTAAGTCCAACGAACCTTTATAAAGACAAAGGGTGTACACTCTCACTTGCAAACATGAAGTACCATACAATATCTAAGAAGAGAGCTTACACAATAATATCTTCTTTTTCTTTTATAAGTGCAGCACGACTATATCTTGAAGATAGAGAATCGAGAAGCTACTTTTCTCCATGCAATCTGTAAACTGGTGATTATACAGTCATCGGTTGCCTCTGAGAACTAGGGGGATCAAGAAAATCAATTGCTTTGGATAATTATTTTAACAAAGAGCAACATATTCTCCCTCCCTCCTAAATAATAATTCACCTCTTACATGGTAAAATCAACCCAAGACGAACTCGGATAACAATTTCACTCACCGAAACAATATTAAAAACACTATTAATAGCAACTTTAAAAATTTTGACACAAGTTAGCTTTCATAAATATTTCGCCAAACTTTATCAAGTAGACCAAAAATGGCCGAAGTCGGCTACTTTTTAGGGGACAGATGGAGTTATGTTCAAAAGCCTTCAGGAATCAGCCATTAGACAAGTATACATCACCAAAGTTGTTAGTATACTATTATTTCAGAAAGCATAAACTAGTTCAAGTTGAAGAAGAGGCGTACCATGTCAGGCTTGAACATCGACTCACAGGCACCATAAAGAGACTCTGAGGCTGTACCAGCAACAACAAAATCCTTGGCAAGCTCCCTGCATTTAATTAGAAAGGAGGTTTGCTCAAATATATCAATCATGAATCATCGACCCAGTAAGCACGAATTTTTGTTACCAAATACATATAAACATCACAAACTAACTTACTTGAATTTCTTTTAAAATGGCATAAGTTGTTGTGCTTAGAAGAATGCTCAATCTTTTATCGCAAAAAATCAGTGAAAAAGAAAATGTATAGTACGACAGCATTCTGGTTTTAAAAATATGACCACCTTTAGGAGAAACTGCACTACCATATCATACCATCTAAGCACATCCAAATAGCCAACAATACTGATGTAAACATACGTTTTTGACAATTTGAAACACATACAAGCGAACTTTAAATTAAATGACTCTTCATATTACTTCCTGATCAGATTACGTAAATGAGTTCAAGAACATTTTTCAAATAGTACAATTCTGACACAAGAAGAAACTGCTAAATTTCGAAAAGTAAAACAAGGGAAAAGGGATCCTTAATAGTTAAGAATATTGACCATATTAGCCCACTAAAGTTTAACTGAATGAAGTGAGTTACAACGGAGATTTTTCTCAAATTTGATTGTACAAGCATTAAGCTACATCAATCTTTAATAAACATTTAGAAAAAAAAACATGGGGCCTTATCAGGATAATAAAACTGAACTAACTGTCAAATAACACAATCACAAAAGAGATGCTGATAACTAGCCTTGACAGCCTGGTGATTCTGAAAGTAGGAATAAACTAAAGCATTGAAGTAGATGTAAACATACTTTGCTCCAATAGAATCCATTGTGCAAATAAATGGAGTGTCATCATCTCCCAATCCAGCAATCACGGGCTGGGTGAAGTAAGGACCAAACCTACATAAGTGTGAATTGAATGTGTGAAACATTTTTGTCTAGCACTATTTGATCATTTCAAAGCATAGTTAAACCAGAGAATGTAAGACAACAGATGATAAGAAAGATGAAAATTTCTGCCAGTCAAACAACTGGCATACAAGATTTCAGCAAGAATGATGTAATCCAAAGAGATACTATTTTGAGGTATGTACTCACTCCATGTGTCCCAGAATAAATGTTGCACTTTTTTGTATATTAGTACGAAGTAGCTTTCAGCAATATAGTTTAATTTAATTATCCTAATGAAAATTTTAAAATTGTTATTGATAGTATTTATAATGGTAAATCAATAACGAGTTTTATATTTTTATTAGGATAATTAAATTAACCTAAAATTATTGCTCAAAGTTCCTTCGTACAAATATACAAGTGTGACATTTATTATGGGACAGAGGGAGTACATCATATGAGTTTGGAATCAACGTGCAGCATCCACTGTTCGCAAATATAGAAGCAATATTCCATTCATTCTACGACGAGTATCAGGACATTACTACCAAAGACAGGAGTTTAAATTTCTTTCATTAATGAATGAACCTCAACCCTACATGGAGCTCATAAGTTTAATCTTCAAATTTATACTCATTCTGGAACCTCCCAGAAAAAGAAAGAGGGATTTTAAAAGTGGAAGGAAGGAATGCAATGTGAATCAGTCAGCAATCTTTCGCAAGTTATGAGACATATCAACATTCTGCAGAAACCAAATCCTTTGATTTACAGCTAGTGAACTTCGTTGTCTATCACAATCTGGAGTTTACGCTTGCATATAATTAACACAAAAAACAAAATAAATCTACTTAGCCACATAAGATGACCATTAACACTAATCAAAATGTATAAACTTAGCTACACAAGATAACTACATGAGCAGCTGGAGCTGATGTCTTGTCAGTTACAAGGGTGATGATTTAAATTTAAGATAGTATATTTAAAAGAGATATATCATTGGTATTAGTGCCCAATCTATAATATATATATGTATATATATATATTGATGTCCAAATTGTACAAAATATGACTTCTCTTTTAGTCGTTTGCGTAGGAGTACATTTCCCACTATCCATAAGAGAGGACCAGTATCCATATTGATAGCCGTACTTACAAACTGACTACATATATCCATGCATACTTCTTTCTAGTATAAAACCACTTACGTAAATCGTTTAAACGAATAGGCAGTGCAATAATTTAGCATCCTAATGAAAATAATGAGGAATGCACCTAGAACCTGGTTTACTTTGGGGTAAACTGGAGAAGTACAGCATGCTATTTCAACAAGATATAGTCATACAAGCAGAATCCCTATGTAAATTGAGCAAGAAATACCAAACTAAGAAATTTAGTTTTCAGATTGAGGGAGAAGTCATTTAAAGATCTTTTAAGCCCAATGTGAAGATCGCAGAGCAAACATTATATGCAGTATAGCTTCACTAAAAATTAGAAGTAAAAACAATGAAAAAGAGAGAATAGATGAAAGCTTCAAGTGGTAATGTAATTGTGCTTTGTCGTCATTTGGTCAATGGGAAGTAAAATAATCAACGATCCCCTATCAGAAATAATTGTCAGATAGTTTATAAGGGGCCAAAATACATTTTCCCTCCCAAAGTATCCACCGATTCCCACTCTGCACCCTCGTTTAAAAAGCATTATGTTTGGTACCTAAATTTCCAAATCGTCGCACTTTGCACCCTGGCGCACTAACGAATATTAGAAAAGTTAACGAAATAAGTCATGTGCCGAGCACATGATGACAAATGGGCTAGTTTGTAATGGCTATTAGTTTTTAAGGGATCAAATACAAAATTTTAAAAATAAAGTGCTAAAAGTTTGTTTCTTTTTCCAAATTAATTAACATTTTCTTAAATAATTAAATAAAATAATATTAATTATATAGTTTTTTTAAAACAAATCCACTTTTTCTTAAAAAATACAATATTTTTATTTATACGATTATTTTTTTTAAACATATTTTTTTTCAAAATTAAAAAATAAAAATATTTTTTCAGGATATGTTAATTATTAATTATTTAAGATAATGTTAATATATGTTATTATGGACATTAACTATTTTATTTTTTAACATAAAAAAATATTATTTTTTAGCATGAAAAATATAATAATATTTTCAGGAGATATTGATTATTTAAGGTAATGTTAATTGTTTTTGAAAACTTTTTAACACTTTATATTAAAACTTTTGCATTTGACCCCTTAAAAACTAATGACCATAACAAACTAGCCCATTTGTCATCATATACTTGACACATGACCTGTTTCGTTAACTTTTCTAACATTCGTTAGTGTTAGGGTGCAAAGTGGGACGATTTGAAAATTTAGGTACCAAACAGATCGACTTTTCCAACGGGAGTGCAAAGTGGGAATCACTAGATACTTTGGGAGGGTAAACGTATTTTGGCATTTATAAGGTTTTTTTAGATTTAGTAAACTAGTAAATGCATCCCAAAAGTGACATTTAGTCCTACTTCCATCTCCAATGTCCACAAGTTGATTTGATGTAGGACAAAAACATGCAACCCCTAGATGGTTAAGGATTTATTTTATATATTAACATAATTACCCTTGTTTAGTTAAAGTAATTTAATAATGTTTGAATTGAAGCTTTTTCCCTTGGGGTCTTCTGGCATGGCTGATCGCATTCCAGGGTAAGCGGTTACTCCTCTTTCTTATTTTCTTTCTTGATTATTCATCTTTCCTACGATGTACCACCTTCGTAATCCTAACTTGAAATATAGATATCTTGCATTCAATATTACTCAAGTACTTTCAACATGTTATGCCTAAATATGTTTCTTATTGTATATGAAAATGAAAAGATCTATTGCTCTATTTCATGGTAATAATGTGTGTAAGCACCAGTGGCAAGAAAAGGAAAAGTTTGATAGCATATTGGTTGGCTAAATGAATATTTGTAACAGAATTGTGTTGCAAATATGTTAAAAGATACTCCCTCAGTCCCACCAAGTCCCACCAAAAGCTTCACCTTTTACCAAAAGGGCATCTCATTAGAAACTTCAGCTTTCCTAAAATGGTTAACAACCCCACTCACTTTTTCCTCGAACATACTTAAATTGTGGACCCCACTTGTCAATACCACTCGCTTTTTCCCCCCACAAATTTAAATTGCGGGCCCCACTTGTAATACCCACTCACTTCTTCCCTCTCACAACCCTTTTCCCGCTCGTCATTTTTCTTAATTTATGTGCCTAACCAAAATGATGAAGCTTTAGCCGGGACGGAGGGAGTACACGTGAAGCAGTACTAGCCTTCAACTGATTTGATTGTCCTTCTCTGTCCCACTTTAAAATTTAATATAGTTTCACACTTCCACATTCTGCAGCTGGACTTCTCTGAGGTAAACCTATGAAGGTATCGGACTAGATCAAAGCAGAAAGCAGGATCAACCCAAACGTGAAACAACAAAGCAAAACAAAATAAGAAAATAAATTAGGATTCGAAGTATATTTTTCCCTTTCCAGCATATTCATCATCAAGGATATGACAGCAGATTATTGGGCCGGCCTGGGATCACAGCGAAGGTAATGAGTTTTGCAGTTTGGAACCATGTGAGGACAAAGAGTACAACATGGTAGATATTTTGAGTATTCTGAAAATTAAACATTAGCTGGTTTTCTACCTTTTGCATTCCCTAAACCTATTTAAAAAAAAAAAAAAAAAAACAGCAATAATGGATGGTAACAGAGGCTATGAATTGACAAAGGTTGATTCATTGGTCCGGAAGGGAAATAGTGGGCATCCTTGATAGCAGCCGCTGAATGTACATATAAGTAGGTTAAAGGATTGCAGGGGATTTACAAATAATGGGGCACTTTAAGACTAAGTAAATATATAACCGACTAAGTAGAAGCTTGCAGCGGAATCTCCAAAAGAGAATACAGACCAGTTTGGACTATAGTTGTCAAAGGCGTCGCCCGCCTCGCCTTTTTGGCGTCTTGGGGGTTCGCTTTTTTGAAGCCAGGCGGGCGGATGTGCGCCTTTCTTTACGAGGCGTACACCTTGCTCGCCTTTTTGCCGCCCGCCTCTCGCATTTTTGCTTTTTTTATTCTTTTTTTTTCAGTCCCATGTTCTTCAAATGTTCATTTACTTTAACGACTTTAGAACTTGATTTCTTTTCTCGATAATGTTTAAGGGTTTAAGTTTATTTCACTTGTTGCCTTAAACTATTACTTGTTTTGTTAATTTGAACTTCGTAAATTAAATTCATGAGCCTTTTGTCTTAGAATTCTTACTTTTGAGGTTTGAATTATATTAGAATACTATTATATATGGAATTGTGACATTTATGTAATGCTTTATTCTTGTTCATGTGTGTGTATACTTTTTTCTATATTTTTTTCTAATTTTTGTTCTATTAACAACCTTGCTCGCTTATTTGCCGCTCGCCTTGCCTCTCACCTTTTCCAAGTACATCTCGCCCGCCTTTCGCCTTTGACAACTATGGTTTGAACTACGAGTAGTAATCAACCAAGACTTAAAACTCTCAAGATCAAGCCACAAATTAAACAGTCAAAAATGAAATACTAAGTCTTTAGTAAGCAATGCTGTAAAAAATGGAGCTAGATAAGAAGTTTCTACTTCAGCAACTCAAACTAAAAAATCAAAGTAATTAAAATGGCTACAAGAAAGCACAAATGTGGAAATCAAGACCTAACCTTTTCTCGTAAAGAACAGCAGAAACAAGACTAGCAAAAGTCTCAGGCTTCATATCCCTCTCTTCACGAAGCTGATACAATTTGTGTCGGAAAACAAGCCGTTGATGCCTTCGCCCAATCAAAGTCATACAAAAACAATAAATTACCACCCAAATATGTACTTTAAATCAAACAAAAACTGAAACCAGCAATATCACACACACAAAATGGATATATAAATATAACTAATAAAGTAACTGACAGGGTTTGGGCGTCGGTAGCAAGACCGGATAGACCAAGGAAGAGCTTATCATGAATCTTGAAAATACGCTGGAAATCAGTAGCAACGGTCTGTAGCTGAATCCCGAGGCGGCGATCACTGGCGATTGCGAAGCAGTTCTTGCCCACCATAGCTACTAGGGCACTTCCGTTATACTCGAAGATCTGCATAGTTCAAAACGATTAGCTAACTACTAGTACCCAATCATTTGGGGGTCTGATCTGAGACAAAAATTAGGGTTTTAAAAGTATGGTGGAAGAGGCGGAGATGGAGAAGAAATTACTTACCGACATTGGAGGGTATGTTTAGGAAAAAATTAGGGTTTGTTTGGGGAAGGAGAGGATTGAGAGTGTGACGGAGACGAATTGCAGAGAGAAGTTTTGACTGGCGATGGCTTGGGGGGTACTCTATGAATATGGAGGAAGACCGGAAAAGTACCGGGCGAGATGATTGAACCCGGAACCGGAAAACTGACCCGCTTGAAAACAAAAAAAAAACGAATTTTAGGGGCGTTTGGTTGGTGGTAAAGTGGGGGTCCCATTCCCCTCATTTTTTTGCTTTGCCCGGTTTGGTGTAAGTTTTAAAAAAAAATTCATTTTAGTGGAATGATGAATTCCACTCAGTAAAGAAATTGGACATTCCTTCCATAAATGGAAGGAATGAGGAATTCTTAGGAAATGAAAATTTTTTTTTATGACCAAAATACCTCCCAACTCAAACCATCCATACTCCTGCCTACCCACCCTCCAATTCAGCCCCCACCCCACCCTTGGCCTACCCCCCACCCCCCACCCTCCCCACCCCCATGAAATTTTTTTTTTTTTTTTTTTTGCATACCCCGCCCTACCATCCCACCTCCACCCCACTCCCACGAAAAAAAAAAAATTCTCGCCTACCCCCATCCGGCCTTGCCCTACCCCCCCCACCCCCACGAAATTTTTTTCGCCTACCCCCATCCACCTGCCCCCCCACTCCCACAAATTTTTTTTTTGCCTACCCCCCATCCAAACTCGCCTACCCCCACCCCACCCCCACTGAACAAAAAAAATCCGCCTACCCCCCAATCCAAATGCCCGCCCTACCCCCACTCCCCACCCCCTACCCCCCACGAAAAAAAAAAAAAAAATTTATTCATTTTGCATACCCCCTACCTACCCCCACCCCCCCCCAAAAAAAATATTTTTTAAAAAAAAAGGATAAATTGGTCATTTTATATACTTTCATTTCATTCCTATAATTTGTATTTTCAAACCAAACATGATTTGCCAAGAAATTGAATGACAATTTCATTCCATTCCGTGCCAATCAAACGGAGGGGTTTGACCAGTTTTTTTTCATTCCAATTCCTTAAGGAATTCAATTCCATTGACCATTTCATTCCTTCACTTTTTTTCCACCGAATCAAACGGCCCCTTAATTTACAATTAAACTCTTAATGCCATTAAAAAGTTTTATGATTTTATGTTACTAAAATTTAAATTTCAACTTTTCATATAGTGTATCTCAAAGTAAGTGAAATTTGTAGATTAATTTAGAAACAGTATGAACACGTCTATATTTAGTTAAAATACGGAACATTTTTAATACGTTGAGAAAATCATACTACTTGAATACAAAATATTAGGAAAAGTTTGGCATACAAGATTTTAGTACGAGTATAGTATGAATATTGAGAAAATGCATGAAATCAAAATATCTCAAATATAGATGTTGATGCGCTAATCTCGAAATTTAAGCTCAACTCAATGGGTCTTAACTCGAATGATGTCGATGATGATAATATGGGTCAAATACCTGACAACTACCATAGAGAACGATATGGTCCATCCTAATCGAAGAAGTCATTATCATGACCAATGCGGACTATTCACCTCAAAAGTGATGATATGCCATGAGGATATTGTCATTGGACCATTCTCAATGTCATCATGACGATAAGGTTAGATCTAACCAAAGAGGTCATTGTCACGGCCAATAATGATCATTATAGCTATGCCAGCCAAAGTGATGATATCCTAAGGATGTCGTCACCATGCAAAGGTCAACATCATAACGTCAATCTTGACGAATCTTATAGGACAACATTCATGAGGATATCACACATATAAAGTGGTGATTTTCCCTAAGTCTGGCATAAGGATAATGATCTTGATAGGCATGAAAGGACAAATAGCACGATCCCATTACATGCTCATCGAATAACTCTACAATTCACTGTACGGAGCCAATGAATACGTGAAATGTGGATAGTTGTTGAAAGTGATAAAACACCTTTTTGGCTCTTCATGTACCCTTCTACAATAACATCGGGTATGTTCACATACACACTACCCTCATCCTTTTAGAGTTATCTCATTACAGTTTTTGGGTTTTAGTGAAGGTTCTTACTCTGATGTCGAAGCTTATTTGCCAGGAATCCCCCCCAGGTTAGTTCACAGTTGTTCGTCTATTTCAGGTTGAAGGTCAGCATTTTTTGGGATCCACCTAGCTCAAATATTCTGACCAAGTTGCATTATTAAGTATTGAATTTAGCGACTTTAGTATATTTACACACATTGACACAATCATGGTTATAAACTTCATTTAATTACTTATAATCTATAAAAAAAATTGATGTACAATTATATGTGTATTCTAAAAGGGTGGTGTATACACCCCATTCTAAACACGTTATATATGATTACACTACTCTAGCCTGACTTTTTGAATTTAGAAATTAGACCTGCAATTTTGTAATGTTTCGTTAAGTTCTTGACTGACTTCGTTATTTGGATTTAAATGACTAACGAATGACCAAAAAGAGACAAAATTGTCAAAAGTAACTAGTTGTCTCGCACGAGACAACTCCCTCAAGAAAGATTTCATTTCTTTTTCGAAGATGATTTCTTCATTGATCATGACTCACCTTCTCACATCCGGGATTTCTATTGATTGTGGAACATTCTATACTGATATCTTTCACCCGAATGTGAATGATTCCTTCCAAACTTGTGAAACCTAAGCTTGGTGACCAAGAATTCCCACCCTATAAATACAATATGACTTATTCGTGTTCAGGATCGCGACATACACGTTTTAGATACGTTTTGCCACGTATTCTCCCTCGTGAAACTGGCAAAACAACTCTTAAAACTCTCTCAAATTCGTCCATAAACTTTGATCAAGTTCAAACACAAAGATTAAAGCCTTTGCCTAGGCTATCTATTGAAGAATTCAAGGTCTATTTCAAGGTAAACATCCTTTGACTTTTGTTCCCTTCTTAACATTTATATTTGATCTTTAGAGTAGCGTAATCACCATCATAAGTATTAGCCTAGAGTCCCTTCAATTCACGAACGCGATCTCGAAGCACACAATCCGGTATTTCAACTAATAAAACTAATCTAGTTTGTTATTTGCATGATTAATTCGATTATAAGAGCATTCTGATTAAACCTTATAAGCAAGACCAATCATAAGATTGGGAAGGATTTGTGCTCCTCGACCTTCCAATCCTATAGCATAACCACCGAACCCACGAATCTAATGAATAAGATGGTTTTTCTATATTTTCATTAAATAATATAGGTGACGACTCGAATAAAAACAAATAAAAAAAGGATGGTAATCCCGCATTCTCACAGTGGCGACTCTGCTGGTGACTTAAATTAAAGTGGGTTGATTAGACTTGCATGATCTAGGATTTGTTTGAATTGCTCTTATTTTCTGAAAAATTTCATACATTTGTAAAAATTTAACTGGTGTCTCAAATAAGACAACCCCTTGTCTCGCGTGAGACAAGCTCCCAGATTAGTTTCTAGTTTGTTTCGTTCTTAGGCGGAGTTCGAAAAACTAGATTTGAGCAAGTAAAGGGAATCCCATAAATCAGTTTGTGCAGAGCTTCTTCATCATATGACCTTTCTATTGATGAGAATCTCATCATCAATCATAAGTTTCTTGTACTAACTCTCTTTTGCAGGAACTTATTGATTGAATGTTGCATGAATGAATGTGTGTGATTGGTTTTTTGATTAAATACCGGTTATTGGTTAACTCGGAAGTTGTAATTAAATTTAATTATCTCTCTCTCTCTCTCCCCCTCTCTCTCTTTTATTTGAAACTACGTTGGCCTGAGTTTTCTTGAATTGGGAGAAACGTAGGCAACCACTTGGTACAGTCATTATTTGTTTTTAAAAAATAAAGCCTATTTTTTCTATCACCTAGATTGACTCCCACCACACGAGCACTCATGATATAACTGTTTGAATCACACTTGCATACCCTCTTTGAACAAGTAAAGGGAATCCCATAAATCAGTTTGTGCAGAGCTTCTTCATTATAGGACCTTCTTATTGATGAGAATCTCATAATCAATCATAAGTTTCTTGTACTAACTCTCTTTTGCAGGAACTTATTGATTGAATGTTGTATGAATTAATGTTTGTGATTGGTTTTTTTTATTAAATACCAGTTATTGGTTGACTCAGAAGTTGTAATTAAATTTAATTATCTATCTCTCTCTCTCTCTCTCTCTCTCTCTCTCTCTCTCTCTCTCTCTCTCTCTCTCTCTCTCTCTTTTATTTGGAACTACGTTGGCCTGAGTTTTCTTGAATTGGGAGAAACGTAGGCAACCACTTGGTACAGTCATTATTTGTTTTTAAAAAATAAACCCTATTTTCTCTATCACTTAGATTGACTCCCACCACACGAGCACTCGTGATATAACTATTTGAATCACACTTGCATACCCTCTTTAAACTCGGGGACCATACTAAGGACAGATGTCGGTCACCTATGTCGCTGGTCTCTCCGAAGTTGGTGCACCCCACTCCGCAGTTCGCTCCCATGCGACCGTCATACTGTGGGGAGCCTAAGCCTTTGAGCCTACATAAACCTCATGAATCATTATAGGATCTTAAGACACTCATTTGACCAGTCAGTTTGACCTTTGGGATCCTTTTATGTCTTTTACCAAAAGAAGGCTATTTGCAATTAATCATGTGAAGGAACCTGTGATTGTCCCTTCAGAATGTCCCTACGTTTGTCCATTCGGATTTGTCTCCAATGAGAAAAATCCTTCACATTGGTTAATTACATGTAGCTTGTTTTACAATGAATGAAGCAATCACTAGGTTGTTAGGTTTGGCTTTGAATGGTGGATTTCGGTGAGAATGTGGTACCTTTGCCCAAAATTGTCCGTTTTAGGGAGCGAAATACAAGGGACTCACATTATAGGGTGACGAATCCACTATTCTAGAATTTAGGTAGAAACCCCAAAACGGATTTTCCATCTAACCAAAATTAGGATTAAAATTAATTGACTCATCTGTAATGTTGTCTCGCGAGACACCTCTTGTCTCGTGCGAGACATGTGTCATGATTACGTGTATTTAGGCCAAACCCTTTAGCCTTCACTCAGCAGACTCGTTAGGACTCGATCATATTTTAACACAATTGCTACACATCTAGGTCGGAAGTATCTTCAATCTCCCAACACAATGTCTAAGATTCCCATCGAAGCAAAGGCCTTACTCAACAACATTAAAGCATTATCCACCACCGTCGACAAACAAGGAGCTTAAATCAGTGACATATCCAAAGAAATATGTGCCCTAAGGATTGACGACACTTCCTCTGAAGATGAGGTGCCCCGTACTAAGAAGAGGAAAAGTCCCATGTCAGATCCTTCTTCTCCCAATGACGAAGAGTTTGCCCTTTAAGCAAAACTCCAAGATGTCAAGGCCCAACTCGCTTAGGCTCTACAAGACATAGAGAACAATGAAGCTTGGTATAATCTAGAAAGCATAGTCCATGCTGATAAGATATATATTATGGCTGACGAGCTCTGTGCACTAAAAGTTAAACAAGAAAAAGACTTTTCCTCAGAAGCAACTCAAGAGGCTGCACTAGTTGTTGCAATGCAAAAGATCGACAACCTTAATTCTAACATAGAAGAAGAAGTTGACGAGAGATTCAAGTCATGCGTCACCACCTTGTATACCGACCTTTAAGGACAAATGGAAGAAGAGCTCCGAGTTCGACTTCAAAGGCAGAAGTATTACTACGAGGACATTATCCGAGACCTCATAGGACGCCTGAAGCCTCTAACAAAAGAAGGAAGGGTTTACTCCAATCTTGGAGGAACCACTCTTGAACAAATGTTTTTGAGCTTAGTCAACGTGGAAAACTAAGCCCATGGAAAGGTATCATCCGAATCATATAAGGGAAGATTGGGCGCATCACAAATACTGCCACTACCATAAATATAGCGGTCATCACACCAACAACTGCTACAATCTGAGAGATGCAATCCAAGACCTTATCGACAATGGCACAATCACTATCGTCCCAAATGGAATCAATTTTGAAGACCAACTAGAGAAAGAAAATAATTAGGAAAGACTTCTTATTTATGTTTTCTGTAAATTTATGCATAAGGACAGATGACAGTTTTATTTTGACGGTAGTACTCGTTCGGTAATATTGTAGACGAGAGTCCTCCTATTTGTTTTCAATAATAGCTAGATTATTGTCTCTTCTTCTTTCCACCAATGTGTGAAATTCAAACATAACAACATGATTGTAACTGTGCACGGAGAAATGATACCCGCTAGTCCCATCCTAGAAATATAACATGGGGCTTCTGATCACTTGTTCAGCGGTTTTGAAATCAAGAAATCAGACGATATCCATACGATAGAGGTTTGTAGTGAAAACGACTATTCTAAAGCACCATGGTTTAACGAAAACCTCCCAGCCCTTATAATGTGCAGGAAAAGGGCTATTTCCCAGGTTTGGAGCCTGGCAAAATCTTTAAGGGATACTAGAACCACCACCTGTCAGTCTACCTCACTCTAAGCACGGTTTGGGATACTAACTAACTGAAAAAGAAGATGAACCCGATGATGAATGGACTAACAACGCGATCCAATGGAATAAGACTTCCTATAGAACTCCCAACACTCCTGATATCACTCCTTACCGCAAAATACTCAATGGCTACTTTGTCAAAGAAGGGGAGGACGTCCCATATTTTATATTTCCCAAGCATTGGGTTGATAATAAAGGGAAGCGCCATCCGGGTTTTTAGATCTTCGAAGACCGTGATCATTATTCTTTTGAAACTGAGCTAATCCCTCCGCTTCCAAGGGATTTATGGGGAACCAAAGCAGAAGTGATCTTCGAGGACCTATTGTTAACAAATAATTCATGGTCAAAGAGCTAGGTTGCACACCACATCCCCACATGGAGTTAGGCTTTGTAACCTTTAGCCTAGATCTAAGTCCGCTTTTGATGACCTCACTCAAGAGGACATAGAAGTCGTGGCCCAACGTATGTTCCCCTACTTTGTTAATGAAACTTTGGTCTTTTCGAGTATCCTGAGATTGCCAACATCATTAATGATGAATTAACTAATAATGAAGAATTTGGTGAACTTAATGAACAAGTTAATAACAATTCATATGATGAGATAGATCAAGAAAATGAACAAATCTTAAAAGACTTAGCAAAGCAGGTGCGTCGTCGTGGGGAAAATGGTCCTATTGATGATAAGGAAATGCAAACAATTAATTTAGGGACAGAGGAGGATCCGAAGGAAACCAAGATCGATAGCTTCTTAAGGGGAAAGACAGAATGTCCCTCATAGCACTTCTAAGAGAATTCATAGGCGTGTTCGCGTGGTCCTACAAAGATATGTCGTGGCTAAATCCTTTAATCGTCGAGTTCAAAATACTACTGCTTCCAAATGCAAAGCCAGTTAAATGAAAACTCTGTCGAATTAAGCCGGAATGGTCAATGCAAGTTAAGGAAGAGTTTATGAAACTTCTCAGTATCAGATTCATCAAGGTAATAGAATATCCCGAATGGTTGGCAAATACAGTCCAAGTGACGAAGGCAAACGGAAAGTTAAGGGTTTGTGTGGACTTTAGGGATCTCAATAAATCATCTCCAAAGGATGGTTTTCCTCTTCCTAATATAGATATGTTCATTGATACAACAACAACTTATGAGGTTCGCTCATATGTGGATGGATTCACCGGGTACAATCAAATCCTCATGGCTGAAGAGGACCAACATAAAACAACGTTTACCACACCTTGGGGAACGTTCTGTTATACGGTCATGCCATTCAGACTAAAACATGTCGGAACCACTTACCTGAGAGCAGTAACTGCGCTATTCCATGACATGATCCACAAAGAGATAGAAGTATATGTGGATGACATGATAAACCATTCAAAAGGATCTGATGGCCAACACATGATAGATCTTCAAAAATTCTTCAAGAGGCTAAGGCTATACAAGATGAGACTAAACCCAACAAAATGTGCATTCAGAGCCGTAAAAGGTAAAGTCCTTGGATATATGGTTACAGAGCGTGGCATAGAAGCTGACCTCGCTAAGATCAAAGCTATCATTGACATGCCTCCACCGAGAACTCAGAAACTAGTAAAGGGATTTATGGGACAATTACAATACATTAGTCGTTTGTCAACTAACTCACGACAATGTGCGATCTCATCTTCAAGCTACATCAAAAAAAACTCATCACAAGAATATACATGAGAATGTCAGAGAGCCTTCGAGGAAGTCAAACAATACTTAACTTGCCCACCTATATTGGTCCCTCCATACAAGGCCAAGCCATTGCTACTAAACTTGTTAGTCAATGACAATGTGCTAAGGGGCTATGCTAGCTCAAAAACAAGCTGACTCACACAAGGAAAATGCCATATACTTTGTCAGCCGAAGGTTCCAAGGAAGCAAACTCAACTACTCTGCACTAGAAAAATCATAGACAACACTAGTTTGGGTCGCACAACGTCTTAAGCCATTCATGGAGGCTTACCATGTCTAACTCATAGCAAGAATGGACCCTATCAAATATATCTTTAAGAAATCCAACATGTTATCACGAGTTGCCAAATGGTACTTCATGCTCGCGGATTATGATATCACTTACGTCACACAGAAATCCGTTAGGGGAGAGTATTCGCAAATCAACTAGCCGAATTTCCATGTGACAAAACGAAGGAGGAAGACCCGCGATTCCTTGATGAAGACATTATGCATATAAAGAATGAAAATAAGTGGCAATTATTTTTTGATGGTGCAGTCAACAAAAAGGTTTTGGTATTGGCATGCTACTAGTGGACCCAACTGATGTATACACTCCACTCGCCATCCATCTTGACTTTGGGGCTACAAAGAATACCGCACAATATAAAGCTTGTATAGTGGGGCTTGAAGCAACCTTAGAAAGAAATGTGACCGAACTTGAAGTATTTGGGAACTCGCAATTGATCATAATTCAGACACTGAAAAGGTGGAAGATACAAGTCTTCACACTACAAAAATACAATGCCCATCTCTAAGACTTGATGCAACAGTTCAAAGAAGTCACTTTCCACTATCTCCCGAGAGACATGAATCGCTTTGCAGATGCTCTAGCCACACTAGCTTCCTTAGTCGAGATCCCTGAAGGAAAAGCAGTTAAGCCATTTAAATTAATTGGGCGAATAACTCCCGCCTAATGCTCGGTCATTGACCTACATGATTATAGGGACAATTGGTCTTTCAGAAGCGCAAAAATATACTCCGCTAATGACCAAGACAAAAGGCCATGGTATTATGACATTTGAAATTTTCTTCTAAATGATACGCTCCTGCCTAACACTGAAAAGAAGGCTCACTTGGCTTTAAAAAGATTGGCTATGCAATTCGTCATCATAGGGGATCGTCTTTACAAGAAACATCATAAGAACTTCCTCCTTTGTGCCGATTAAGAAGAAGCACAGAAGGTTATGGGTCAAATCCACCAAGGAGTTTGTGGCACACACATGAATGGCAACATGCTTGCCGAGAAATATATTCGATTAGGGTACTTTTGGTTGACAATGGAAGCCAATTGTGCCTATATGGTCAAAAGATGTCATAAATGCCGACTTCACGCCAATCTACAACACGTGCCACCGTCCATATTATACCTCATGACTTCACCTTAACCCTTCTAAATATGGGGAATATACGTCATTGGGAAGGTCACACCGGCTACCACTAAAGGATACACCTTCATCCTAGTAACCATTGACTACTTCACAAAATGGATCGAAGTTGCCTCTAACAAAGTTCTCAACTCCATAAAGGTTATCGAATTTATCAAGCACAACATTATATGCAGATACAGGGTACCATACGAGTTCATCTATGTCAATGGATCCTACTTTGAGAAGGAGACAGACAAACTCCTGAAAGAGTTTAAGATACAGAGGCACACAGCTTCACCCTACCGACCTCAAACCAATAGAGCATTTAAGGCCGCCAACAAAACGATTGATACCATCATCAGAAAAATGGTGGTCACTGGCAAAGATTGGCCAAATAAAGTACCTTTTACACTTTGGGGCTTTCGCACCTCCATCAGAACAACCACCGAAGAAACTCCATACGCCCTAGCCTATGAGATGGAAGCAATGTTACCAATCGAAATGGAAGTGCCTTCGCTAAGGGTTCTTCTTGAAAACCAAGTGAACGAAGTCGAATGGTTGAGAAATAGATATGAAGATTTGGCTCTGCTAGACGAGAGAAGGCTCAAAGCTGTCGAGCATGTCCAAGCATACCAACAAAGAATGGCTAAGCCTTCAACAAGAAAGTCAAGACAAGAAACATCAAGGTAGAAGACCTCATGATATGTGAACATCGTCCCGGACCTTTCAACCCCCTAGGGAAATGGGGACTTAGATGGGTCGAACCCTACATTTATAATAAAATATTTTTCGGAGGAGCAGTTCAACTAGCAAACTTAGATGGAGATCAGTTACCGAATCTCGTTAACATGGAGAAGCTCAAGAGATATTACGCATGACACCGACCTTCTTCCTACAAATAAATGGCACAAGAATAGAAGCCCACTATATTAAAAACCTAAAAGGGCGGTCTAGGCATAAAAAAGGGTATGCATAAAAAATAATAAATTAATAATTGTATTAGGCTGGAATCTCATGCGAGACGCTTGTTTCGCGCAAGATATTCCCTCAGATGAATACAATGTTTTCTCTTTTACTAACGTGAACTACGATGACATGAGCCTCTTATTTAATTGCTGTAAAAGGGGAACATAAGCAGCATTCAGGTTCGGTCCAATCAATAAATAATGTCCAATCATATCCTTGAATCAGTTGAATGCATTTTTCATAACAAAAGGAAAATTCTAAATATTATGACATACTTGCTAATGCTGAAACTCTTGAAATAAAAAGCATAAATTAATAAACTATTGATCTATCTAAGGCAATCTCTTGATACTCCCTAAAATCTAGTATTTCTTTAGCTTCGTAGTGGGACGTTTAACTTTGTCCTTGTCTTCTTTTTTCATTTTGCGTGAATGGTCCTTCAAACCGGAAGACTCACTAAGACGGGTGAACACATATTTTGAGAGCTATTGAACACATTGGGCCTACCGAGAGCTTGCATACGATCGACAAGACTTCTTTCTCTCTTCCCGTACCAATCATTGTCAAGAAGATCTTGGACCGGATCAGAACGAATATTCGTTGGATTAGCGGCAACTTCCTTTTCCCTTAAGATATGACTTGTCTCAAAATGCTCCCTGAACAAAGGATGCCTTACTTCATCAATCTTCTCCGCATCCAGATGACCATCTTTCAAGAACCATTCAAAGTACTTATCTGAAGATAAATGCTCCCATCACTTTGACGAAGGTTGCTCCAACGATCATGATTGGTGCCTTCTCCCGAAGCTATAGCCAAATCAATGGCAAATTCTGGGCCAATATAAAAAACTTCACGAATCGCCCCACCATCGATGAAAGTATATTGCTTTTGACCAAATTGGCGAATGACCCTCTAGGGAAAATAGAAGGAGGAATCTTTTAAGCCCGGAAGCACCACTTTGTCAAATCCGGCTGTATTGGCAATATACTTATTTACACTCCAAAAGGGCGGGCACCAAGCAATGTCGACCATAGTAGTCCCCGCTAGCATGCCAGCCCATTTCTCGATTGAGAGATCTTTGGCCAAGAGTTTTCTCCTATGAAGAGTATAAGTAGAATAACGAGTAGAAGCATCCACCACCTAGATGTGATCTCTAAACCAAATCGTCAACAAATTGGACTTCCTTGAGTTATGGAGTCGGTTTGATGCAATTCATCAAAACCATGAAGGGTCTCACCCAAGATAAGAGGGATAATATTATGGGCACGTCCTCTAGCTTGCAAAACGACCTCCACCACTTGAGAATCAACTAAGCCTCTCCGACAAGTAAAGAGCACCTCTGCAAAGAGACATAGAGCCAATAAATTCTCTTTGAAGGCATAGAAACCTCGTTCCTCCGAGTCCTTATCAAACCTCATTGGCAAAGAAGAACAATCCACTCAACATTGGTGCACCAAAGAATAACCTTCATCAAGAGAGATTCCCAATAATTCACATAGATCCACCGTATGATTCCTATCATACTTAGGAACCTCTATCTTGTCGGTCAAAGGCATATCCAAGAAAATGCCTAATGTCATAATACCATGGCCTTTTGTCTTTGTCATTAGTGGAGTATATTGTTCGCCTCTGAAATACCAATTATCCCTATAATCATGTAGGTCAATGACCGATCAGTAGGCGGGAGTTGTTTAGTTACTTTCAATGGCTTAACTGCTTTCCCTTCAAGGATCTCGACCAAGGAAGCTAGAGTACAAGCCCATTACTCGATCGAGAGATCTTTAGCCAACAATTTTTTCTTTGAAGAGTAAATGAGAACAACGAGTGGGAGAAGCCACCAAATTAAAGTGCTCTCTAAGCCAAATCGTCAACAAAATTTGACTTCCTTAAGTCATGGAGTCGGTTCGATGCAATTCATCAAGACCATGAAGGGACTCACCCAAGATAAGAGTGATAATGTTATGTGCACATCCTCTAGCTTGCAAAATGACCTCCACCAATTGACAATCAACCAAGCCTCTTCGATAAGTAAAGAGCACCTCCGCAAAGAGACAAAGAGCCAATAAATTCTCTTCGAATGCATAAAAACCACGTTCCTCCGAGTCCTTATCAAACCTCCTTAGCAAAGAAGAACAGTCCACCCAACGTCGGTGCACCAAAGAATAACCTTCATTAACAGAGATTCCAAATAATTTACATAGAGTCACCGCATGATTTCTATCATACTTAGGAACCGCTATCTTGCCGGTCAAAGGCATATCCAAGATAGCCGCAAACTCTTCAACGGTTGGCACCATATCATTAAGGGAGAAATTGAAAAGATTGAGAGAAGGATTCTAAAAGCGATCCGCTTCGCGAAAGAGACTCCAATCCGGCTTGAGGGTCTTCAAAATAAAAAGCATCTTGAAACCATACCTCTTAACAAACCTCTCAAAACCTAACGGTTCTTTTTAAATACCTCAAGTGCACGAGATATAGTAATATAGCTAATGCACGTACGGGTCGATCCCTCGAGGACAGGGTTTACTTTTGGATATATTTGTATTTACTAAGGAATAGATATGAGATTGGGAGAAATATAGTTTAAAGATTAGAAAATGATAAAAACATACACATAATACTTTGGTTGGATTCTTATAAGATGAAACATTCCCGGGATTGGTAATCAAATAGTATGTAGTCAATAAGTAAATCAAGTTTATAGAAAATATAATTCAACTCATTAATAAAGGATGATATGCTAAATTGTGCATTACTTGTCAATCGAAGGCTTTGCACGCGTATTCTCTACTATTTATGCCCTATCTCTTGATGGTCCATGTATAGGAAGAATCCATTAAATTTATAAAAATCAACGTATTTACCACTGAAGGACCATCCCTAGGCCATTAAACTACATCTTGTGATTAATGGAGCCTAGTTCGTTTTATATGGTTCCGTTAACCAATATTCTTCCACTGGATACTTCTCTTGATTAACTGAATTCATACAGAATATGGTCGACTCATATTTGTAAGCATGACAAAATGATATACAAAATTGATTATGAAATGGTAAACAAGATTTTAGACACTTGATTTAAATGAGAAGACTACATTATGCTGAAATTCCATTCCCAAGAATAAGGAGGATTACTCACTACCCATATTTAAAACAAACATAAAGAAGTAAAATAAAAGATAGGAATAGAAGAACTTATGCTTGGATGAAGACAAGGGCTGAGAATAACTTCGATATTTTTATTGCTTCAATACTTCAAGTAAACTCCAAGAACATCAATTGAATCTTCGAGAGATTTTGAAGTAATAATTGCTAGAGTTTTTGCTGTGTGTTTCTAGGTATTTTCTATCAAAATTCAGATGCTAAAAACTGATACAAGAGGGCCTTTAAATAGGCATTCTAGGCTAAGGGTATGATTCTTCAAAAAGCTGTCTTCAAAAGGTGCCTTTTCAGCCTGGTAACAGTAAGTACATGGCCGTGCGTTGTGACTTGCACGACCGTGTAAGCTTTGGCGCCAAATTCCAATTCGAATTGGCCATTTTACACGACCGCTCCAGGATTTACTGCACGGCCGCTCTGGCTTGATTTGCTCGGCCGCTCCATTGATTTGGGGCCATTTTGGCCTGGCTGAAGGGTTTTGCATGGCCGCTCCCCTTCATAGAGCACGGCCGCTCCATCTTGGCTTTGGCTTGGATGATCATTTTGAAGTAGTCCCTTCCTTAGCTTTGGTCCATAAGCTCCTTAGAATCATAGAAATGGCTCTAAAACCTGTATAAATATGCAAACATACCAACAAGCATAAAATCTCATATATATAATAAAAGAAGCTAAAATCATAACTAAAAAGTAATAAAATCTAACTAAATGATATAAATATGATGCTATAAATGACTATAAAATAGCCATTTATCAACACCCCCACACTAAATTCTTGCTTGTCCCCAAGCAAGATTAGGATAAAAAGATGGAGAAGATGAAATGCAAATGATGAAAATCTAAAGTTGGACCCCTCAAAATATATAAATGCTACAAGCCTTATTGCCATGAAGATATTTGTCTTTTATCTACATTTTCAAATCTTTTCTTATAACCTTAGAGATTGTTTTAGAAAGAGGTTTAGGAAGATTTTTAGAGAGTAAAATTAAGAACAATAAATCACTATAACATAAATAGAATTTGATGAAACAAAGCATAATATAGAGAAGGATGAACTTTTTAGATCATAAGCTTGATATATAGAAATTTTCACTCTTAAGAGTGTTTTGTGAAAAAGAATAGTTGCTTGAAATGTACAATTTAATATTGATAATTTATTCACAAGTATTCATGGGAATCGAGATGCATTTTTGAATCACAAAGATGGAAATGGAGGATGATAGTGGAAAATTTATCAAGGCTAACAAATTATCTTTATTTAAACGTGTTATAGTTTGCAAAAGACTAAAGTGATTTTGATCCTTTCAAGTATGATACATTGTGGCTGCGAACCCCATGTTCCTAATACTTAGATAAAAACGCTTAATATTATTTCCATTTTGGCAAGAGTGCATCGTCGCGGCGAACGCCGTGCCCCGAGTTACTAATGAAATAATAGATGCTTTTTGCTATTTACAGAAATTAGTGACATTGTCACTTTTGAGTATTAAGATTTAAATTTTTGTTGCCTTGATTCAATTAGTGGAAATGGAAGGATGGATTTTTATGAAGGGTTGTGATTCAAAAAGATGCAAAACAATATGAATATTTCTAAGGAGGGAATAAAAATCAAAAAATTTTAAAGTGTACAATTTGAAGAAACAACTTATAATAACTCACAAACTTTTAAACAACCAAGAGCTTTAAGATGATCGAAAAGAACTCTACTAATCTAAATAAAGCTTTTTCTTAACAAAAAATTATATAATGTTATACTAACTGTTGGGATTTAGGTATGGCTTCTCAAGAACTTAACTGGAAAACTGACGGAGAATTTAACGGAGATTGAAAAACTAGGAGACAAGTCGAGTCTTGTATTATATACAATCTCCGTAAGAGTTATTTGTCCCGCACCGGTGCTTACGGTTAGATAACAAAACTCTCGTAAGATAAAACGACTTTATAAACAATCAATAGGAGCACTCCAAATTGATTGTTCTAACGAACAACTCAAAGTTTGAAACTTGGACTTTGAAGGAGGTATGCAACAAGATGCAAATGAATTGACTTGATTAGACTAACTCAAGAGGGTTTAGGAAGACTCAGAATCTGTATATATGTAATTGAAATTCAGAGGGGAAGTATATAAGGAGAGTTAAGGGGTTTGTGTCTTTTCCCTTGAAAAGGCACAACTTTTCTTTTGAATTGGCACCTGTTCAGGAACTGCTCGGCCGAGTCAAGGGACTCGCTCGGCCGAGCGCCAAGCTGCACGGCCGAGTCAAGTAACTCGCACGGCCGTGTCAATCACACTGCTCGGCCGAGCAAGGCATATGCCTCGGCCGAGCAAGCTTGTCCAGAGACTTGGCCAATTTGCTATGCTCTGCTCGGCCGAGTCAAGGACTCTGCTCGGTCGAGCACATCAAACAACATCAAAAAACCCTTTAAACAACTCTCGTTAAGTTACAAATCTTTTGTCATTAATTTCTCATTCACCCGGAAATGGTTTTGAGACAATAAATGAGTTTCATAATCTACACTAAATGTAGAATACATTTTGTAACTTACTTCGTTAACAAATAACGAACTCCGTTAGAAGTTAACGAACTTCCGTTAAAAAGTTAGGTCAACGACAAGTCAAACTTAGCTTTCGTTACCCATTTCCAAAAATCCCCCACATGAATGACAATTAATGCATGTATGCAATTTCGTCCAAAGTTCCGGCGAACTATTATTACATCGGGATAGATAGCTTGTGGCCTTGAATCCTCCCTAGTGAAATATTATCGGATATTTTAGCCATTTGGTAGCGAGTCGCTTTGAACCAGTGACTGTCCGATGTATACCAAGACAATAATACTCACATAATAACAACTCTAACAATTGTTGTTCTCACGTTTTGTCCATTTCGGCACTGGACCGTATCTCATTCATAAGCGTTCATTTAGAGGCGGCCAAATTACCTCTCGCTTTTATAGGTGATTCTCACTATAAGGAGTATCATGCACTACTCCACCCGTAGGTATAGAAATCATTAAAAGTTTTCTCAACTTATCCTTACCACTGCTGCATATGCTTGTACTTAGATGTTCTGGGAATGAGTATTCAACATCTCCAGGTTAATAAACCGATTTGTTGTTTCCAAGTAACTCTACTAGAACTTATAACTTGGTTGTCTCATTGAACCAAGGGCCTGGGATCTCCATTTCTCAAGGTTGAGTGTCCGCTATAAGTCCTTTTGTTGTGGATATTTCTTGTAAAGTATCCCATGGTTTAATGTATACCTTAAATATCTTAGTACTCTCATTAGTGCTTTCCAATGATCAGTACTAGGATTACTTGTGAACCTACTTAGTTTGCTCACTGAATATGCAATGTCTGGACGTGTACAATTCGTTAAGTACATCAGACTACCAATTATTCTTGCATATTCCAGTTGAGAAACTGGTTCCCCTTTGTTCTTGGCTAAATGTAGAGCCAAGTCTACCGGTGTCTTATCCGGAGGGTCATCAAAGACATTGAATTTTCGAAGAACATTCTCTAGGTAATGGGATTGGGAAAGAACTAATCCTTCAGATGTTCTAGAGATCTTTATCCCTAATATTACATTAGCTAATCCCATGTCTTTCATGTCAAAGTTCTTCTTTAACATGCCTTTGGTATTCATGATCAAATCATGACTACTTCCCATTATGAGCATATCGTCTACATAAAGACAAAAGATAACGAATGATTCGGATGTTCCTTTAATGTAGACACATTTGTCACATTTGTTAATCTTGAATCCATTCGATAACATGGTTCTATTGAACTTCTCATGCCATTGTTTAGGTGCTTGTTTTAGTCCATACAAGGACTTTACGAGTTTACACACCTTTCTTTCTTTACCAGGAACTGCGAACCCTTTGGGTTGTTCCATGTAAATTTTTTCATCAATTTCTCCATTTAGGAAAGCAGTCTTCACATCCATTTGGTGTATCTCAAGATTATACACTGCTGCAATAGCTATGAGAACACGAATAGATATGATCCTTGTGACAGGGGAGTATGTATCGAAGAAATCATATCCCTCTTTCTGTCTAAAGCCTTTGGCAACTAGCCTAGCTTTGTACTTATCGATTGATCCATCCGCCTTATACTTCCTTTTAAGGATCCATTTGCAACCTAATGGTTTGCAACCTGGAGGGAGATCAACTAATTCCCAAGTATTGTTGAACATTATGGATTCTATTTCACTGTTAATAGCCTCTTTCCATAACGAACTATCCGGACCGGATAAAGCTTCTTTAACAGTGGCTGGTTCGTTTTCTAACATGTAAGATAGAAAATCAGACTTTTCCACTCTTGCCCTTTTGCTACGTCTCGGTTCTTCATCTTCTATTTAAGAAGGACCGGTTGTAGACTCATATGTTCTCTTATTAGAACCTATATCTTTCCTGTCCTTTGCCGGAAAGATGTTTTCAAAGAATACCGCATTCCTTGATTCTATAGTAGTTCCTACATGCATATCAGGAATGTCCAATTTGTGCACTATAAAACGATAGTCACTACTATTATTGGCATATCCAATAAAAACACAGTCAATGGTCTTTGGACCAATCTTGACTTGTTTCGGCTTTGATACTTCAACCTTGGCCAAACACCCCCACACTTTAAGGTATTTATAACATGGTCTACGATTATGACATAATTCATAGGGCGTTTTATCAATACCTTTCTTGGGTATTTTATTAAGAACATAATTAGAAGTGAGTATGGCTTCCCCCCACAAGTTGTCGGGTAAGCCTGAACTTATTAAAAGCGCGTTCATCATCTCCTTGAGAGTACGGTTTTTGCGTTCAGCAACTCCGTTAGATTGAGGGGTATATGGAGCCATTGTTTGATGAATTATGCCGGATTCCCAACACAGTCCTTCAAACGGTGCTTCATATTCTCCACCTCTATCTCTTCTAATTTTCTTAATCTTCAAGTTAAGTTGATTTTCAACTTCTTTCTTATAAGTCTCAAATGCCCCTAAGGCTTCATCTTTACTTCTTAAGAGATAAACATAGCAATACTTTGTGCAATCATCTATAAATGTAATGAAGTACTTTTTACCTCCTCGAGTTTGCACAAGTTTTAAATCACATATATCGGTGTGAATTAATTCAAGAGGAGTTGTGTTTCTTTTTATTGCATTAAATGGCGATTTCATCATTTTTGCCTCAATGCAAACTTTGCACCTATTAGTCGAGTCGGATTTAGTCATTTGGATTAAATCTTGTTTCGCTAATTTCTTAATGGTGTCGAGGTTTACATGTCCTAATCTATCATGCCATAAATTAGAACTTTCTGACAAGTAAACATAAGAAACAACACTTTTATTCTTCGCACTATGGCGGACGATATTCATTACATTCATCTTGAAAAGGCCCTCCTCGAGGTAGCCCTTTCCAAGGAACAAACCATTCTTAGTTATTACAAATTTGTCTGATTCAAATACAAGTCTAAATCCGGCCTTACTAAGCAAAGCACCGGAAACTAAATTTTTACGGATGTCTGGAACATGCAGCACATCCAACAAGGTTACTTCTTTTCCGGAAGTCATCTTCAATATCACGTTTCCAATGCCTTGAACATCGGAGGTCGCTGAATTTCCCATGTAGAGCTTCCTTCCGGAGATGGGAGTATAGGAGGAGAAACTCTCCTTATTAGCACAAATGTGGCGGGTAGCACCGGTATCTATCCACCAAGCTTTTGGATTATCATCGAAGTTTGCAACGTTAGCCTCGAAGACCACCGCTGCAAAGTCTAGGTCCATGTGGTCAACATTATTCGCCTCTTTCTTCGGGAGACGACAATCCTTTGCTAAGTGGCCCGGTTTGCCACAATTATAGCAAGTCCCCTTGAACTTCTTAGTTGTAGGGCCCTAATTCTTTCCTTTCTTAGCATTCCCGGTATTTTCGGAATGCTTTTTTTTTTGTGCCACTTGTGCTAGCCTCGGCGAGATTGACCTTAGCCTCCATCTTGCCCTTAGCATCCTTGGCCTCGTTGTTTCTATTGTTCTCTTCAATTTGAAGACGAACAACTATGTCTTCCAAGGACATCTCCTTGCGTTTATGCTTGAGATAGTTCTTGAAGTCCTTCCATGAAGGCGGCAACTTTTCAATGATTGATGCCACCTTGAATGGATCATTCATGATCATCCCATCGGCATCAAGCCCATGTAGAATGAGTTGGAACTCATCCACTTGAGTTGTTACCGATTTAGAATCGACCATCTTGAAGTCAAGATACTTACCGACGACAAATTTCTTTGACCCGGCGTCTTCGATCTTGTACTTCCTTTCCAAGGTGTCCCACAACGCCTTGGCTATCTCGACGTTACTATACACATTGTATAGTGCATCGTCGAGTCCGTTTAGGATGTAATTCTTACACAAGAAATTACCATGAGCCCAAGCCTCCTTGGCCATAAGCCTTTGAGGGTCGGGATCACCATTTGCCACCGCCGGAGGATCTTCCTTTAAGAATCGGTGCAAGCTTAGGGTGGTCAAGTAGAATAGCATCTTTTGTTGCCATCTCTTGAAATCCACCCCAGTGAACTTCGGGGGTTTCTCACCATGACCCGGGTGAGACGGTGTATGAGAGGGTGCAACATTGTTGAACGTCGCGTCACCTTGAGGAGGAGGCGTAAGCCCGGAGGATGCGGTGGTGTTTTTCTCAGTTGCCATGGTATGAGAGTCTTAAGAAGCATCCAAAATAACTCTTACGATTGTTGGTATTTAGGTATGGCTTCTCAAGAACTTAACTGGAAAACTGACGGAGAATTTAACGGAGATTGGAAAACTAGGAGACAAGTCGAGTCTTGTATTGTATACAATCTCCGTAAGAGTTATTTGTCCTGCACCGGTGCTTACGGTTAGATAACAAAACTCTCGTAAGATAAAACGACTTTATAAACAATCAATAGGAGCACTCCAAATAGATTGTTCTAACGAACAACACAAAGTTTGAAACTTGGACTTTGAAGGAGGTATGCAACAAGATGCAAATGAATTGACTTGATTAGACTAACTCAAGAGGGTTTAGGAAGACTCAGAATCTGTATGTATGTAATTAAAATTCAGAGGGGAAGTATATAAGGAGAGTTAAGGGGTTTGTGTCTTTTCCCTTGAAAAGGCACAACTTTTCTTTTGAATTGGCACCTGTTCAGGAACTGCTCGGCCGAGTCAAGGGACTCGCTCGGCCGAGCGCCAAGCTGCACGGCCGAGTCAAGTAACTCGCACGGCGTTGTCAATCACACTGCTCAGCCGAGCAAGGCATATGCCTCGACCGAGCAAGCTTGTCCAGAGACTTGGTGAATGTGCGCTCGCCCGAAATTAAAGATGTTTCGGAGGTTTTGGAAAAAAGGGAGTCACCACGCCATGCTTAGAGGTGCACTTTGAAAAACCTTTGGAAAGAGAGTGGGTTCGGGGGTCAGGTTACGTGTTGGGAAGAACCGAGAGTTCACTCAACACGCCTCGTCCGTAGACGAGTCTTTCTAATCTAGACATCCAAATAATTCAAAAGACGTGCAAACAATGATAATAAAACAAAGTGCGATAAACATGCATTTTATTGAATAAGAAAGATCATTACAACTTGTAGACCAATTGTCTGGGAGGCCACATCCCTTTACAACAAACAGGAACAGATTACAAGAGAAAAGAGGTCCTCTGCAAGGGATCACATCTGTCGCGTGACAGAGGACTCCCTTGTCCCGATCTGTCGCGTGACATCAGTGATCACCCTGTAGAGGCTCACAATCAACCAAATCTACAGATCTATAAGCAAAACGAACAAACAACCAGATCTAGGAACTGAACAATTTAAACAAGCTACTGAATACTAAAGCAAATGAACAGACAAACTACCAATAAAATATGGTCCCTGCAGATGGTCACGACATGTCGCGTGACACAGGACTCCACATGTCCACATGTGTCGCGTGACATATGCTAGCCATCTGCAGGTACCTCACAACTGAGAAGCAGATCCAACAATAACACAACAATTATATTATAAGCAGTAATATCAATACGAATTAAACGCGAATCAATCAAAGGAGTGTGGATATGGGAGATCCACACTCCCTTGATGCCCAAATTGCAAATCCAAATAGATCACATCAATATCAAGCAATTTGACTCAAGTATAAGCTATTTAAACAGAGATATTGCAGTTGCCACTTGATAATCTGAGGCAGAAGGAGCCTGATTACCAATCGGAGAAGGAGAGAGAGTAATTAGAACAAATGGATGAGAGAGAGGAGAAGGGAGAGTGTTACCCTTGTAGTCCTCAACTCTTACACCAAGTTAGGTGCAGGAGCCTTCAATTCAACTTCGAGATGGAGATCTGAGCACTGGTTGAGAGCTAAATCAAGGGGCTTCAAGTGTATAGGGGAGTAGAGGTGGAATTGGGTTGAAGAGAGATAAGAGGTGAGGGAATTGAAGGGGAATTGGGAGGTTTTGGTATGAGAGAGAGAGAGAGGGAGTTTCTGGCGTAATTTGGGCAGAGTGACTTTAGGGAGGTGAAATTCGGATGCAAAACTGAGAGGGGTAGGGTCTTATTTATAGCTGCAGTCTATGGTCACTTTGTGTCGCACGACGTAACGTTACCACTTTCCATGCCTCGACTTGTCGCGTGACACAAGGTGACAATAACCGTTTTTGGCGCTAAAACTGATTCTGGAAGCTTCCTAGGTAATACCCAAAAAGTCCAAAACAGTTTTATTCCCTCTAGGTCCTTTTTGTCCGGGAAAAATACTAAAATACACTTCCTTCGCGAGAAACATATAAAATGTTTTCGGAAGTCTCGGAACGGACCGGGAATTTACCAAAATGCCCCTAAATGCAATTTTATCATATTAAAATGCATCTGGAAAGGTCGCGAATTGGATTGGCGTACTTACAGAGCCCCTCGACAACGTCACTTATGGAAGAAGTGAGGTTGTCGATAAAATAAGACCCAATCCCAATGAGCGGCTGGGGAAAGAAGCGGAGGGCTAGACGGTGAGCTGGGGAAAAGGATGGCTGGACCTTTTGAGAAAGGATTCCTACGTATCCCGGGGAGGGAATCAAGCCAAATCGTAGTTCGGATAACATGACTGGAGGGGGAAATCAACAAAGGACACGACTGTAAGGGGCGTCACCCAAGGACACGACTGTAAGGGGCGTCACCCAAGGACACGACTGTTAGGGGCGTCACCCAAGGACACGACTGTAAGGGGCGTCACCCAAGGACACGACTGTTAGGGGCGTCACCCAAGGACACGACTGTTAGGGGCGTCACCCACGAATTGACGTTTTTCTTAGGGAGTCACCCGCGAATTTGACGTTTTTCTTAGGGAGTCACCCGCGAATTTGACGTTTTTCTTAGGGAGTCACCCGCGAATTTGACGTTTTTCTTAGGGAGTCACCCGCGAATTTGACGTTTTTCTTAGGGAGTCACCCGCGAATCTGACATTTTTCTTAGGGAGTCACTCGCGAATCTGACGTTTTTCTTAGGGAGTCACCCGCGAATCTGACGTTTTTCTTAGGGAGTCACCCGCGAATTTGACTATTTTTCTTTGGGAAGTCGCCCGCAAATTTGACTATTTAGAAAAGTAGTTGACTAAGATATGTTTTCATACCTGTGCTGTGTTTACCTGTAGCTGCCGGAGGGACTGATGTTACGGTTTATGATTGCTGGGGATTGATGTAGCGGCCGGAGGGGTTGATGCTACTACTGCTGGGGATAGGTGTAGCTGCCGGAGGGGTTGATGCCACTACTGCTGGGGATAGGTGTAGCTGCCGGAGGGGTTGATGCTACTACTACTGGGGATAGGTGTAGCTGCCGGAGGGGTTGATGCTACTACTGCTGGGGATAGGTGTAGCTGAGCGGGATGGTTTCTGTTGACGGTTGACTTTGGGATCTGGGACCTAGCCTGCTGTGACGGGGACTTTGCTTGCATGTGACGGATTTTTGTTGTGACGGGGCTTTGCTTGCTGCGACGGGTTTTTGTTGACGGGGCTTTGCTTGCTGCGACGAGGGGTTTTGCTTGCTGGGCAGCGAAATCTTGTCGGTACTCTGGTGACGGGGGACTCTTGCTTGCTGGGCAGTGGACTTTTGTTGACTCTTTGGCTCTTGTGTCCCTAGCTTTGCTTGGTAAGCCAGGGACTTTGCTTGCTGGGCAACGACTCTTATTGACGATTGACGGTGGGGCTATTGATCTTGGCAAGCTCTGCTGGGGAGATTCAAATAGGCACGGATTCTTTGTCTCGGCTTTGCTCTGAGGGACAATCTTTGAGGTTTGCTCAGTTAACTGTTGTACCTGCGGGGAAAACGACACTCGAAACACTACAATCTAACTATGCTATTTTGTTAGCGACAGTTAAACTATGTTAGCTTGTTTGCAAGAGTCTGTTCGTTCTGGAAATGAAAGGAAAAGGGTACGATTTATTGTATTGACAGGTTGGCTTTGCCGGGTTTATACATGAGATTAGGGAACTGCTTTGGGTAATTGTGTATGACATATGTATGAGGGTTCGTATGCAATTGAACTGAATGAATCCCTCTCTCGGGCTTATCTGCAGGCTGGTGGTTTTGGTCATTTGTAGCTTGTGACAAAGTTTGGGCGTGTCTTGGTACAGATCAGATTGCAGATTGCTGGTGTCTGGTGTTGGTCACGAGATGTCGCACGGCTCAGGACAACTGGGGCACCTTCTGTCGCGTGACACAACAAGTCATGCTGACAAACCCTCCAATCTAGGCTTCCACATTATTTCAAAACTTCTCCCTTTTTGCCTAGGGTATGTGTAAGTACCCCAATCTGGATCACCCTCTTCCGAGCACATGGGAAACACCGCAGACTCACAAACACAGTCTCGAAGACCTATGACACTCAAAACCCTCAAAAAACCCTCAGCCAAACCAAGGGAGGAGCCTTTCTGGGATAAAAAGGGACAAAAGGACCTTTTGGGAATTTTCAGGAAATTGGGAAAGCAAATAAGGTCCGTACGGACCTCTTTGTTGCCATAATTACTGAATCCCCTTAAAGTCCACAATATTCCCTCAAATCCTGGAGAAATCATTACCCCTCATGCATGGTTGGTCCGTACGGACCTCTTTGCATGCCAAGATGGTCCATACGGACCTCTTTGCACAGGGGACATCATCATTCCAGAATATTCACAATTATCACATATTCCCTCAAATCGAGGAAAACTAAAATTCTGGATAACCTAGGAGGTTCGTACGGACCTCTTTGCATTTTTCTCCTACTATAAATAGAGGGCTCCCCCTCCCTCATTTTACACACCTCCCTCTTCTCTCCTCTCCCCCCAGCCTTCAGGCTCCCCTCTAAGACCCTTCGGGGCAATCCCGGCCCCTTTCGGATCCTTTCGAGGCCTTTCGAGCCCCCTCGTGGTGCTCCGAAGCCTCCCCGAGCGCTCCCGCGACGCTCCCGCGCTGCCCCGAGGCACTCTCGAGGTACTCTGAGGCCCCTCGTGGTACTCCGAGGCCTTGCCTGGTCTTTCCAAGGTGTCCCGGCTCTTTCCGAGTCAAACCGGTAGCTTGAACGGACGCCGAAACTCTGCCCGAGTGACTCCTGCCATCCCAACGCACGCCGAAACTCTGCCCGAGTGACTCCTGCCACCCCAACGCATGCCGAACCTCTGCCCGAACGCAGCCTGCAACATCAACTCACGCCGAAACTCTGTCCGCAGACAACCGGCCCCTCCCGAAGCAATCCCGGTCCGTGCCGGAACATCATACCATCCTCAAACACTATTCCCCAGCGGAAGACAGACACGAACCAACATTGGTAAGGCTTCCTTCCATTACTATTTCAATACATTTCAATACGCAGTGTACAATGTAGACATCCGACACAGCATGCATTTTTAAAAGCACACACACACACAACATTTAAAGAATATTAGGGGTATCCGAAAGACTCGTTTTTACGAGGCGACTCGGGTGAGCTCTAAGATTCTAATATTCTCTTCCCGAGGAGTCATCTGACCTCCGAACTCAAAATCTCATCACACAAAAATAGTTTATTATTATTTTTAAACTGATGCCCTTTTTCAATGTTTTGGGCTTAATAATAAAAACGGCGTGACGACTCTACAAAGCAAAACACAGCGAGACACCTCCAACAAACGCTAAAGCGGAATAAGCCAGATGCCGGGGCGCGAACGCGCTGCCTCTCGGATCCGGGCGACTTTCCCGAAAAGCGACAAATGCGAGATGCGCGGGGCCTCCGCGCGCGAGCCGGATCCCGGGTAATTTCAGTTTGCGACTCCGCTGGGGACTTTTTGTTTTAAAATCTTTTTAAACAAAACAAAAGATTTTTAAAACGATGATGAGGGTCAAACTTTCATTTTACCTCTTTCTTTAAATGTTGTGTGTGTGTGCACGTGCTTCGTTATTATTTTACAAAAAAAAAAATACAAAAAAAAATTGCATCAATATACATCTGTGCATACATTTAAAATTCTTCGAAAAAAAAAAACTTATGTTTTACTCAGAAAAAGAATTTTAGAGACCGCACACTACTCGCACTGCTGCCTCGGTTACACCGCACACTACGCACACTGCTGCCTCGGTTACACCGCACGCTACGCGCACTGCTGCCTCGGATACACTGCACACTACAATCCTTAACCCGGAGTGGTCTCAGTTGCAGTCCGTTTGGTCTTCCTAGGCCTCTCGGATGCGCACGGGATCATTCCAAACATCCCATCCTAGCCAAGCATCAACCCTGCACGTTTGAGTCTTGAGTCACACTCTGTCCAGACTCGGTTGGTTTTTATCCAGTCCGTGTCATACAGCCTGGATACATATACCATGCCGGCCATTTTCTGAGTCAAGGCTCGGAACTCAAGATCCCTTGCGCAAGCAAAGCGATGAAAGGTCATGCTAAAATCTCGACCTGATCTTGATTCCCGAAGCTACACCCAGACGATGTTCCGTCCCGGATATACATCCATGCTCACATAACACCATGTCATCACGCCTTTGATACGTCAGCCATGACAATATGACCCAGCCAACGCCTAACGTCACAGATCCCTTGCGCAAGCAAGGTAAAGAGAGGTCATGTCGAACTCTTGACCTGATCTTGACTCAGTGGCCGGCTCGGTTCACTATTTACATGGCTAACGCATCAAAACGAACATGACAGGCTCGGTCCTTAGGTTCGATTTTTCTTTTAGGCCGGTGGAAACCGCTTGCCCTATAGGACCCTCGCCCGGGGCCCTGGGATGTCGAAATACAGGTGCAAAACGAGGGGCTTATAGCCGCACAGATGGTCTCCACTGACCTAGGATCTAGCATAGTTGCGAAAAAGAAGAGCAATCTTTTCCAACCTACCTAGGACTCTGAGAAAACATGTTTTAAGTAAATTAAAACAACAAATAAAAATAAAAATATAAAAGAAGCGGAAACCGCATGCCACATGAGCTTTCCCCCTTTTATCCCGAGAGGCCATTCCTGTGTCTAAACCTTGCCCGTCACCCCCTCCAGCGAACTGAGAGTGGTTGAGAATACCCGGGAGCCGCCTTTTCAGTATCGAGGTCACAAGGTCCGATAGCCCTTCTAGTTCAACGGTCCGCACCGTCCGCTACTCTCCCATGACGGGATCAACAGTTATAACAGTGAGGGAAACGGAACCCCGCCACTAAGGAACCTCCAGACAATGGAGGAGGTGCTGCGAGCCTTCGAAACCATCAAGAAGCGCCAAGAAGAGCAGCAAGCCTGGATTGTAGACACCTTGCGTCTTCGAGCAGATTGCGGTTCCCAACTGACGGAACCTTTGTTCTCATAGAGGACGAAGACATATCGCCCCCCCGGTTTCTCAAAGCTATCAGCAGGTTCCGCCTCCGCCAAGCTACGAGATCCCAGCCACGCAAGCGGCTCTCGCTCAAGCTCCCCTCGGGCGTCGGTCAGCGGCTCCGACATGCCCGCCTCAGCACAGTCAGTTTCCCGGCTCTGCACATCAAGCTCAGTATCAACAGCACACATACGTGCCTGCTCCGCCAGATCCCAATGCATCTCGGTATCCCCCAGGATTCAATCCTCTGCCTCTATATGAGCCTCGCAACCACAATCAAAAGTCCCCATGCTTACCAGGGACGGGCATCCCGAGCGGATATCCCGACATCTCGAGCTTGCCACCTGCTAGTCTGCCACTTGGGGCTAATGAATCATTTCCCCAATTCCCAAACACAACCCTTAGCGGACCTGACAATCACGCCCCTAACTTCAGCACTCCAGGGTATGGGTTGGTATACACTCAACTACCTCCCCAAGACTCCCGAATGGCTATCCCATCAGCCAATCCACCTCCATCTTCGGTTTCTATCCCCGAAAACGGTAACCCACCTCAGCCTGCTGATCCCCACATGGTTTGGCTGATCGAGCAAATGAAGGACATGCAAGGCAAGCTAGGCAGTTCTCGGAAGGACTCCCTCCTGCCTACTGATCCGAGCAAAGTGGTCCCTCTCCCTCCGAAATTCAGGATGCCGGAAATGGAAAAGTTTGATGGGACAGAATGCCCAAAAACCCACATCGACACCTATGTCCTGGGTATGAGAGCCAAAGGGGCAACCCCTCAACAGATGGCAGATCACTTTCAGCATTCTCTCAAATCCACAGCGCTAAGGTGGTTCCTTAATGTAAAGGCAGAAAAACGCTCCACGTGGGATCAAATCAGCGAGATCTTCCTAGAAAAGTACCGCGCCAACCTCGAGTGGGAAACGAACCGCCACGATCTGCAAGCCACCGAGCAAAAGGATGACGAACCAGTGGGCGAGTTCTACAAAAGATGGAATTGGAAGCTTAGTGAGATAATGGATCCACTTTCCAAATAAGAGCAGATGGACATCTTCCATTCCTGCCTCAAGCCATCTTTGAGGACCTTGATCAGCCACCATTTCTATCCGGATCTCCGTGCCATGGTCAACGCCGGGACAAAGTTTGAGAAGACTATGAGTCTTCAAAAGACAACAACAACCCCTGCCTCGTCTTACCGCTATCGGACAAACCTGGCAACTTCAACTCCTGCCCCGAACAAAGGGAAAGAAGCAGCCGAAATAGTACACTACATCCAGAACGGAGCTCAAGTAAACCGCGATCAAGCAGCCCCAAAGAATAACAATCCCCCTCGCTTCCCACAGTTCCAGCATTTAGACAACCTCGAAATGCCCCTGGGCCAAGTATTTGAAGCTTTGGTGAAACGAAATCTTCTCAAGCCTCTCGAGAATTTCCAACCGAAGACTCCCAAACCCAACATGGATATGAGCAAGCACTGCGCCTTCCACAACTACCCCGGCCACACCACCGACAATTGCTTCGTGCTCAAGCAGGTGGTCCAGGGGCTCATTGAGGAGGGAAAATTGGAATGCCCTCGTGGTCCCAATACCATCGGAAATCCATTCCCCCGGAACGACAGGGTAAACTCAATAGCCTTTGACGGAACTCCAAGCGAGAGCGGACCCCCGCAATTTCCGAAACCGTCGGCATCTTTGTCCCGCTATGGCCCAGGAGCGTGAAACTAGAGTCAAAAGGTCTCGTGGCCGGGTGAGACAAGAACGCCCAAGGGCAAGCTGTCTCCCTACGATGCGTGCCCCGACCAGAGGCATACGAAATGGATGGATCGAACGCTCCCAGAGGCGAGTCAAACGGTAGCACGGGAAGCGGCTTAGTCTTCGCGAGACGATGACTTGCCGACATGTGAGAATCGGCACAACGAAGCCCTCCTCATCCTCATAAAAATAGAGATGTTCTTCCTCCCGAACGTCTTGATTGATAACGGCTCTGCGATCGACATCATCGCTTTGAGCACACTTGAAATGACTCCGTATCGACCGCTCCACGATAAGGCCTTCACCTCGGGTAATCCGAGCCTACGATTCCTTGCACGACCAATCGTAGGAGTCATCAATCCGAGGATCAATTCGATGCACAAGCTGGAGTCGGTAGAGTTCCAAGTCGTGGAAATCAAACCAACCTTCTGCCTTCTTTGGGACGACCTTGGATACATCGGATGAAAGCGGTATCATCTACTCTTCACCAATGCGTGAAATTCATCAACGCCAATGGAGTGATCGAAGTGATCCGTGGAAGCGGTGCAATGGCAAGTGCTTGGCCGGCAAGCTACGACCCGGAAGAAGGTCCCGACATGACCGAATACTCTTCTCCGAGATGAGTCTCCTACCTGTCCCGCTACGAAGTGGATCCTTACATCCACGCTCTAAGCCGCGACGATTTGGAAATCGAAGAGCTCATGGGTCGGGATGACAACTACGATATATGCGGCTGTGAAGAATGCTTGAGAAAAGATCAAGAGATGGACGCCCTGATGGAGATTGATCGAGGAGTAGACCCTTACTTCGCCGAAAACCCTCTTGCAAGCGGCTCATCACCGATCCCCGATACAAGACAACCCTCCGGCCGACACTCTCGGATCTTACGGGACAGCCATCACGGCATAGTTCAATTCAACATTCCGGTGTCGACCTAGATGAGCAGTGGCGCAACCTCCTCGAAGGCCTAATCGGGGAAGGAGATATAGCATGCCCCCTCGAATCGAGACATTGTAAATGTCGTCCAAGCAAAGATCCCGAGATAAAGAGGCATATTCTATGAAAATGATCAACATCGGCAAGAATCAACTCCGAATCGGCGAATGCTTCGCCCTCTTAGAAGTAGCCCTCGGCGACTTCTATCATCAAAGACCCCCAAGGGTGGTGGCAACACTAATGGAGGGACATCATCAGGAGAGCAACCAAAAACCTCCGCGATCTGGTTTGAAATCGAACCATATGCAAGCTATTTTCCGGGACTCATGCCAAGGGAAGATTGGCCACACGAACCAAAGACCACTCCCTCTAGAGCTACGGCCAGTGAGAGTAATGAAGCTGGTCCAATCCCTCGTCGCCTATAGTCTAGCTTCGAGTCTTGTTGTACGTGAATTCACATCTTTTGAGTCTTTTGACGGCTTTACGCCCAACGATTGTGAGTCTTTGATCAACAATGTACAGTCTTCACGCTTTCAATAAAAGGTCTGACCTCTCTAAAAAAAAATCCTTTCATTGCATCTTTAACCAGTGATGAGTTAACTAATCAAAACAGGTTAATAGCAATTCATCTATACAAAAGGCAAGCACATTAATTGAATAAATGCATCAAGCAAACATTTAAGCATGTTGTCAAACGAGAGAAAAACCGGGCCCAAGGCTGCCGAGGAGGTTTTAATCACAACGATTTGCAAGATTCGAAGAGCCAAAGAGACGCAAGTCCGACGCCATTTCCGGCCTGAGACCCGGATCTTCCGATACCTCAAGAACGGGGAAACCACCTTCATGAACAAGGAAGGCCCACACACAGAAGGGGTCAAAACCAAGAGCATCATGGCCCTAAAACGCCTCGCCTCGCACTTCGTCATCCTTGGGGACATGCTATACAAAAAACGCTACCATGGACCACTCTGTTGCATCAACCGGGAAGAAGCAAACAAGCTCATGAACGAAGTCCACAATGGGGCTTGCGGTCCCCACATGAACGCGAGCCACGATGCAAATCATTCTCGGGATGGGCTACTCTTGGATCTCCATGGAGGCGGTGCATCCACTTTGTCCGAAAGGCTGCGACAAGTGTCAACGGTTCTCCAACCTCAATCATCTACCTCCCCACGATCTCTCTTGCATGACTACACCCTGGCCATTTGCCACTTGGGGAATTGACGTCATCGGGAAAATAGCTCCGCCCGAGCGGCAACGGCCACGAGTTCATCTTAGTAGCCATCGACTACTTCACCAAATGGGTCGAAGCCAAGTCCTACAAGGTACTCACCTCCAAGAAGGTCGCACATTTCCTCAAGGAAAACATCATCTGCCGATACGACATCCCAAATGAGGTCATATCAGACAACGGTTCACACTTCGAGGGGAATTCGAAGCTGGCGGCCGAATTCAAGATCACACGCCACAAATCTTCTCCCTACCGGCCACAAACAAATGGCGCCGTGGAAGCGGCAAACAAAACCCTCGAACGGATCATCCGAAAAATGACCACCCGAGGACGAGATTGGCAGAAGCTGCACCTTGCACTTTGGGGCTACCGAACATCGGTCGGAAACGACCACGGGAGAAACACCATTCGCCACGACATACGGGATGGAAGCAGTCCTTCCCATTAAATTGGAAATTCCCTCACTCAGAGTGCTTCTTGGAAAATGACGTCAACGAAGTCGAATGGCTCGAAGCCGACATGACGAATTGGCTCGCTAGACGAGCGACGACTAAAGGCCATGGAACACGTCCGAGCCTATCAAAGCGGGATGGCTAGAGCTTTCGACAAGAAAGTCAAGTCCCGAGACATCGGGGAAGGCGATCCGGTACTCAAAGAAAAGCCTCCCACTCGAACCAACCCAGCTGGGAAAATGGGAACCCACATGGATCGGCCACTTTCGTGGTTCAAAAGATCTTCTCCGGAGGTGCCATGAAGGCCGACCAGGACCTAGACGGCAATCCCTTCATGAATCCAGTCAACGGAAGCAAACTTCGCGAGATACTTCGCCTAAAGAAGAACAAGCTGTGCATCTATTGGCACTCCATGTAGTGTCGAACTACGCGGACACTGAGCCCTCTAGTCAGGAGGAACGTAGGCAACCTTAATTGGTCCGGTCTAAAAATACACAAAAAGTCAAAAGTTTGAATGTCAATCAAGACCTCCATCAAGCTACGCACTTTTCAAGAGCACGCCCCCAGCGTCACCTTGACCAAGTCAAACGACGGCGGCAACATCAAAGGACATCCGAGGTCACTCAACGTCAAACGGCCGACCCATGTCTACTTCCAAGCCGGGGGCTTGTCTTCGCCCTCACACACTTCAAAAAAAAAAAAAAAAAAAAAAAGAAGAAGAGAGCTCGAGCAAGGGCTCACAAAAAAAATAAAAAAAAAAGCTCAAACAGAAGCTGCGAAATTGAGGTCAAGAGCCCGATGCCAACAAAGGGCAAGGAAGCTACGGAAATGACCGCCAAAACGACTTGTCAGGGGATCATTCAACCTCTCAGCCAAGCACAAAGCCTAAGCAAAGGGGATTGCCGTCATGGCCCAGACTGCTTCAGTCCGCAAATGCAACAGAAAAGTTCAAAGATGGACGCCGACAAGGTGCACAAAAGAAACAAAGGCAAACAAGAGATTTTGCGTCTCGACAAAGCTTTAAAAGTAAATCACAAATCACTAACGGTTACAACATTTCTTGATGAGTTCAAGCACGGTCTACTCTCAAGTTCACAACATGCTAAAAGACAGCTTAATACATTTAACAAATGATGTGTTTACAATGCAATGAATGGATACCTAGGAGGTCATTCCGCGCCATCTGCGCTTGTCCCCTCGCCATTCTTCCCTTTCTTCCCTCGTCCCCAGCGAGTCTTCTTTCGCTCCACGCGAACCAACTCTGCGTCTCTCAGTCCGAGATCAGGGGTCCTCCCCGTAGAGTCAAACAATCCAGCAGCTCTCAGGGCTTCATTCGCCCGTGCTTCGGCTCGGATCTCCTCCCTGCGAGCCTGTAAAAGAGGACCTCTCCCCGTCAGTCGGTCAACTCTAGTCTCATAGTCAAACAAAGTGTCTCCCATCACATCCTGAGGGTCAGACCAGGCTTCGGCACTCCTAAGACAATAGCTACTACGGCAACCGGGTCCCAGAATCGCTACACGCCTGCTCTCCAAAGCCACTTGGGATCGCCCAACACGCTGCTCATACCAGGCCAGGTACTGAGTCGTCAATACGACACTCTCCCGACGTCTAAGGAGCACCACAAGAGGGAAAGCGAAATACTTCCATACCCTCAGAAAATACAAGAAAGCACCTGAAGCTGCCATACAAAGAGGATCTATCTCCGTAGTAGCAAGGTCATCCCAGCCCAACAAAGGCTCCTGCTTCATCCCAAACTGCCGGGAAACAAGCGACGGAATATAGAAGGAGGACCAAGACAAACCTGGAACTCTGACGACATAGGACCCTTCCTGAAAGACCCTCCTAGTCTCAATCCCCCAGTGAGGAACCCACCAACGGATCTGATGCGTACCAAGCCGTGCCATCCATCTCTCCCAGGCGGACTGATCCATATCCAACACAAGAGGTCGCTGAGCAAATGACCACGGGTTAAACGACATCGGAGCCTCGGGCATGGCCTGAAGTCTCTCTCGCAGCCACAAGGTGAGCAAAGCGGGGCTTCCCCCTCTCATGAAACGATCCCCAGTCGCCAGACGGTCAATACCATGAAGAGTCTCCCCCAGCACCAACGGGACAATATCCTCTCCAGCTCTGCAGTGCCCAACCACATCTAACAAAGCGCCATCACAAATGCCAAGGGAGCTGACCATGAAAAGCGTCGCCATCACGCACAAGGCAAATGCATCCCAAGAGACATCACTCTCATCATCAACCATAAACCGCTCCGGCAGCTCAGAAATGTCAATATGACCCGAATCAAGGATCATGCCCTGCACTTCTTCCAACGAAGTACGAATAAAGCCTGCAAGCATCACGCTCACAGCAGCACCACCAATCAAAGGAAGCGAGATGGCCTCCACCTCCGGTCCTCCAATCAAAGCCCGAAAATAAGTGGGCACCATTTCATTGTAGGAGAAGCAATACACATGCCTCCTAACATCCCAGAACTTCGCGGCAGCCCGCAACAAATCCCAATCAGGAACCAACTCCTTAAAAGACCAAATCGAGCAAAGACGAAACCTTACCTCGAAAACCCGTCTCTGATGCCTCATACGGCGCCGCATCCACGTTTTCAGCTGCTCAAGGAAGTGTGCTTGCCTCTCCTGCGAAAGCCTCGGCAAAATTCTAGGAACATACGAAGAATCCATGGCAAAAATGGAGGTTCCTAGAGAAAATGGGGAAGAAAGCTCGAAAATGGCTGCAAATGGGGAAATGAGGAAAGACCAGACACTGGAAAGCATTTATTTCCCTCCCAAAAGCAAGGTTGGTCCGTACGGACCTCTTTGCAACCTAGGTCTGTCCGTACGGACCTTATTGCATCTTGGCCCCACTTTCTCAGCAAACAGTACAACAACCACTGTTCTCAGCAGGACCTTGCTCCAAGCGCCCAAACAACGGCCAAAGCCATTTCCGGCAAACATACACTACCCACAGACGCACTCTCAGCTCACATGGCATGCACAAAATAAAAAATAATAGCAACAATTTCTAGGACAATTCCCGGGAATCACAAAAATGACATTACATCTTAAAATAAAATGTGTTCGCCATGCAAATACGAGTGTTTTATTACAGGTACATCTAATGTCTGTTGCTAAAAGAAAAAAAGAAGATATGGAAAGAGGGAAAGCAAATGAACCCTAGCCTGACTCTTCAGCATCATCCTCCTCACCAAGGTCCTCAAGAGAGAAGTCGGGCATCCCGGTGAACTCGCCCGTCACATCCTCGTCATCAGAGTACCGAGCCCCCTCTGGAGGCTGGTACTCAAAGTAATCAGAAGGATCAAATCAGACGAAAGGATCGAAGAAAGAAGGCTCTGACGAACCCTCACCCTGTGCATCCTGCTGAGGAAAGAAGCTGGTAAAGTGCGCGGCCTCGGCGCTCCCGAAGATGTCCCGGCATCCATGCTATGCCGCCCCCGCGAAGGTCCCTCCTGCTGTGGCTCCGACTCGGCTCTTGGTGGAGGAACATCTACAGAATGCCTCGAAGGCATCGGCATGTAAGCCGACACACGTCGCGAAGACCGGCAAGACATCTTCGACGCCATCTTCTTCGCAAAAGACCGCATCGCCTACTCAACGGCAATTCAACAACCGGCCGTCAATGTAAGCCCGGACTTCGCCTACTCAACGGCAATTCAACAACCGGCCGTCAATGTAAGCCCGAACTTTGCCTACTCAACGGCTATTCAACAACCGGCCGTCAATGTAAGCCCGGACTTCGCTTACTCAACGGCAATTCAACAACCGGCCGTCAATGTAAGCCCGGACTTCGCCTACTCAACGGCAATTCAACAACCGACCGTCAATGTAAGCCTGGACTTCGCCTACTCAACGGCAATTCAACAACCGACCGTCAATGTAAGCCCGGACTTCGCCTACTCAACGGCAATTCAACAACCGGCCGTCAATGTAAGCCCGGACTTTGCCTACTCAACGGCAATTCAACAACCGGCCGTCAATGTAAGCCCGGACTTCGCCTACTCAACGGCAATTCAACAACCGGCCGTCAATGTAAGCCCGGACTTCGCCTACTCAACGGCAATTCAACAACCGGCCGTCAATGTAAGCCCGGACTTCGCCTACTCAATGGCAATTCAACAACCGGCCGTCAATGTAAGCCCGGACTTCGCCTACTCAATGGCAATTCAACCACCGGCCGTCAATGTAAGCCCGGACTTTGCCTACTCAACGGCAATTCAACAACCGGCCGTCAATGTAAGCCCGGACTTTGCCTACTCAACGGCAATTCAACCACCGGCCGTCAATGTAAGCCCGAACTTCGCCTACTCAACGGCAATTCAACCACCGGCCGTCAATGTAAGCCCGGACTTCGCCTACTCAATGGCAATTCAACAACCGGCCGTCAATGTAAGCCCGGACTTCGCCTACTCAACGGCAATTCAACCACCGGCCATCAAAGTAAGCCCGAGCTCCTTTCCCAACAAGACAAAAGGAAGTCGTACAAGACTACATATCCCCAGCATCGGCCGTCATCGTAAGCCCGGACCTTGCCCACTAAACGGTAAAACAAGCACAAAAGGAGCTAACACCTCCCAGCACTTATCTCAAGGCACGAAACGCCTCCAAAACGACAAACGGTGAAGCAACCACCGGCCATCATCCTTGCCCGCTCAACGGCAACTCAAACACCGGCCATCAAAGTAAGCCCGACGTCACCCTCTCAGCATGAAAAGGCCCCTATAAGGCCACAATGATCCCCAACAGACGAACACCGGCGGCCGTCATAGGTCCAACCTTCTCCCCAGCGAACAAAGCACAAGGCAATCCCGCCTCTCGAAATCAAGCACAAGGCAACCACGCCTCACAAAAGGCCTCGCCAGGTTCATACTCCTGAACCAAGCTCCAACTTAAGTTCATACTCCTGAACTAAGTCTCAAACGCCAGGTTCATACTCCTGAACCAAGCTCCAACTTAAGTTCATACTCCTGAACTAAGTCTCAAACGCCAGTCAGAAGACGACTCAAGTCTTCATACATGGCAAACCACATTCAGAAGACGACTCAAGTCTTCATACATGACACAACCGCAGCCAGAAGACGACTCAAGTCCTCACACATGGCAAACCGCAGCCAGAAGACGACTCAAGTCCTCACGCATGGCAAACCGCAGTCAGAAGACGATTCTAGTCCTCACGCATGGCACAACCACAGCCAGAAGACGATTCAAGTCCTCACGCATGGCAAACTGCAACCAAAAGACGATTCAAGTCTTCACACTATCTCCAGCCCGGAAGGCTTTAAACCACTCGGTCTGAAAGACCGTATAAACCTCCCACATTACTATCTCCAGCCCGGAAGGCTTTAAACCACTCGGTCCGGGAGACCGTATAAACCTCCCACATTACTATCTCCAGCCCAGAAGGCTTTAAACCACTCGGTCCGGAAGACCGTATAAACCTCCCAAATCACTATCTCTGGCCCGGAAGGCCTTAAACCACCCGATTAGGAAAATCATAAAGTTTCCATCCCAGGACACCACCACGTCCTCACAATTGACCTCGGTGGTCACCACATCTTAGGACACCACCCCATCCTTACCACTGACCTTGGCGGTCACACGACACTTCAGGGCACCACCACGCCCACATACACTCACAATTTCACGACCTCTAAACTACGGCCAGGCTTGATTCCCGCCAGGGATACGTAGGAATCCTATCACAGGGTCCAGCCATCGACCTATACGGTCACCCAGGACACCACCACGTCCACCCATAGAGTCTTAGTCAGAGGACATCTCCCGTCCTCGTGCACTACCACACTCACCCCACACACGAACTATGATCAGGCTTGATTCCCGCCAGGGATACGTAGGAATCCTATCACAGGGTCCAGCCAACTGACCTAAACGGTCACACAATAGGACACCGCCACGTCCTCACCCCGACCTCCACGGTCACTTCCTCTCCCAGCACGCGATCCAGATTAGGACCCTTATCTTATCAACGACCCCACTTCCTTTGTAAGTGACGTCATTGAGGGGCTTCTGTAAGTATCCCAATCTGGATCACCCTCTTCCGAGCACATGGGAAACACCGCAGACTCACAAACACAGTCTCGAAGACCTATGGCACTCAAAACCCTCAAAAAACCCTCAGCCAAACCAAGGGAGGAGCCTTTCTGGGATAAAAAGGGACAAAAGGACCTTTTGGGAATTTTCAGGAAATTGGGAAAGCAAATAAGGTCCGTACGGACCTCTTTGTTGCCATAATTACTGAATCCCCTTAAAGTCCACAATATTCCCTCAAATCCCGGAGAAATCATTACCCCTCATGCATGGTTGGTCCGTACGGACCTCTTTGCATGCCAAGATGGTCCGTACGGACCTCTTTGCACAGGGGACATCATCATTCCAGAATATTCACAATTATCACATATTCCCTCAAATCGAGGAAAACTAAAATTCTGGATAACCTAGGAGGTCCGTACGGACCTCTTTGCATTTTTCTCCTACTATAAATAGAGGGCTCCCCCTCCCTCATTTTACACACCTCCCTCTTCTCTCCTCTCCCCCCAGCCTTCAGGCTCCCCTCTAAGACCCTTCGGGGCAATCCCGGCCCCTTTCGGATCCTTCCGAGGCCTTTCGAGCCCCCTCGTGGTGCTCCGAAGCCTCCCCGAGCGCTCCCGCGACGCTCCCGCGCTGCCCCGAGGCACTCTCGAGGTACTCTGAGGCCCCTCGTGGTACTCCGAGGCCTTGCCTGGTCTTTCCAAGGTGTCCCGGCTCTTTCCGAGTCAAACCGGTAGCTTGAACGCACGCCGAAACTCTGCCCGAGTGACTCCTGCCATCCTAACGCACGCCAAAACTCTGCCCGAGTGACTCCTGCCACCCTAACGCACGCCGAACCTCTGCCCGAACGCAGCCTGCAACATCAACTCACGCCGAAACTCTGTCCGCAGACAACCGGCCCCTCCCGAAGCAATCCCGGTCCGTGCCGGAACATCATTCCATCCTCAAACACTATTCCCCAGCGGAAGACAGACACGAACCAACATTGGTAAGACTTCCTTCCATTACTATTTCAATACATTTCAATACGCAGTGTACAATGTAGACATCCGACACATCATGCATTTTTAAAAGCACACACACACACACACAACATTTAAAGAATATTAGGGGTATCCGAAAGACTCGTTTTTACGAGGCGACTCGGGTGAGCTCTAAGATTCTAATATTCTCTTCCCGAGGAGTCATCTGACCTCCGAACTCAAAATCTCATCACACAAAAACAGTTTATTATTATTTTTAAACTGATGCCCTTTTTCAATGTTTTGGGCTTAATAATAAAAACGGCGTGGCGACTCTACAAAGCAAAACACAGCGAGACACCTCCAACTAACGCTAAAGCGGAATAAGCCAGATGCCGGGGCGCGAACGCGCTGCCTCTCGAATTCGGGTGACTTTCCCGAAAAGCGACAAATGCGAGATGCGCGGGGCCTCCGCGCGCGAGCCGGATCTCGGGTAATTTCAGTATGGAACTCAGTAGCTCCATCATGAGGTATGCCTTTAGTAGTAAATCAATTCCCAAGGGTCGGGGTTATAGAACCATCCTCTGGAACCCGACAAGTGCGCAAATCATTCTCTTCCTCTGGCCAAGCCCCAGTCTGACACCCAGTTTTACTGTAGTCAACACAATCATGCAACTCAGGGGGAGGTTACTCTTCAAATCTCAGCCAGTCAGTCGGCGGACAAGACATAAGAGCGATTTATGAGCAGGGGCATATTTTTCGAGGGTGGGAATGAATCCCGAGCTTCTGCATGACACTCTCGCTTTTAGGTTTGACTCTTTTGAGAGAGTATAAGCGTTACAAGGTGTGGAAAGTGTATGGAAGCCCCTGCTGACAAAAATACAGTGTTTAGCTCTATATATCCCTAAAAGTGTAGAGAGGAAGACTTACCGAGACACTTGAAAACTTGTATTATTCGCCATGATCACAAAGCTGCTTAAAACCCTTTATTGATGTTCGGGTTATTCAACCACCAAAGCCGACATGAGAAAATATTCCAATTAATCCTGAGGAGAAAACCCACTGATATCGAGGATCAAATTTAGAAGGATGGAAGGTGCATGGGCATGGTCCTTAAGGAGACCGGGTTTTTCAAGATTTGTTTGTGATTTCGACCGGACCATTTCTGGTTGCCTACGTTCCCCTCCATAGGAGGAGCTCAGGTCGCCGTAGTTCGGGCTTATCCCGAATGAAAAGAATGAAGTTCGGGGACGTTGAGGACTTTTGAGAATTTTAGAGCATCGAAAGAACGTGTCCTCTTGGAGTGTCGATGGGAGACACAGATGTAAAGCCCCAGTGGGACGTCCACGGCTGGTGTTTGCGGAGGAGAAACGAAATATGCTCACATACAACATCGAACGAATGGACAGGATTTGCACAATCTTCGCTTGACAGTCCTTTGAGACGAGATAGACTTGGCTCCGCTTTAAGCAACAATCTATTTTAGATCTCGACGATATTGGAATGAAACTGCTACCCGGTAGGAACTGCGACTGGGTCTCGGGGTTTCGATCGGTCTTCGGGTGATTTAGGATATCATGACCTCTTAAAACGAGAGGTCGGCTAGGCTTTTTGCTGACTGGACCTCTAAAGATGAGAGGTTGGCTTACAGGGAAGTGTTTGGGATTTTTAAGGTGAGGGAAATCTGTGATTGTATCTTTAATGCCTCTAAAAATGAGAGGTCAATCTTTGGCTTTGGCAAGGGAAAAGGTAAGGGTAATGGTAATGGGAATGTCCTCTAAAATCGAGAGGACGGCCGGAATTGATTAAGGTAATGGTGAGGGACATCCGTGCTGCTTCTTTATTGGCTCTGAGACTCCCTTTGAGTAACGACCGGGTCCTCTGACTTTTACTTTTGAAAGGGTCGCTGGGGACTATGCTCTATTTCTTTTCTTCTTCTTCTTTCTTTTTTTATTTTGCCCCTTTTTTATTTTTTTTTTGAGAGGAGCATTTCAACTAGTCCCCAGGATGGATCATTGCTTCCGTCGTTCTTGAGCTTGGACACGGTCATTCTTCTTTTGAACCACGGGAGCCTCAAGGATAGTCCCTCTTCTTCTGGCGATGGCTACATGGGTTTCAAAATATGCCGATCTTGAACTGAAGGGGTATTATTTAGTGAGGGCGAGATAAAGGTTTTTCCTAAGGGTGAGAGGTTTCAACCGCAGCCCCTATCGGATAATCTGAACGAGATTGAGTCTTCATTGCTTCCTTTCGCTTACTTCACGGGATATTCATGCAAATTCATCGAGCAAAAAGGTGGTGAGGACGAAGGAAGGTATGTGAGCACAGGGGATACGAGGTGGAGGAATTGATAAGCCCCACTTTGGGAAGGATATCAGTCGGTTTTCTCACTCTGATCAATTTAAATATTAGTCATTTCAAAGCATTAGTCGGTGAGCAGCACAAGTGATCATTTCGAATAAGACCTTTTCGATTAAAATGTAATGCGGGTGTGCAAGTTATGTCTCGAGTCTAGCAGGAATAGAAGCAAACATTTTATTATTGAAATAAAAGACTCATAACATGGATGTACTAGATTCAAACCATAAGAACACTTGCTAGCAAAACAAAATAAAACAATCTAGGACCCTACGATGCCTGACTGACTGACTTCTTCACATGGGGTATCCTTGGAATTGCGGAAGAGGATTGTTGATCACCTTTGGAGGAGCTTTCTCAATTCTTCCTTCATCAACCAACTTCTGAATAAGCACCTTTAGAACGGAACAATCGTTGGTTAAATGCCCAGGGTACTGATGTTAGTAACAATACTTGCCACGATCCAAATTCGGATTAGGTTTGGTTGGTTGATAATTATCAAGTGGCCTTATCATCCCCCTTCGCATCAATCCGTTGAAAGCTTCCTCGGTTGTTATTCCCAGGTCATCAAATTCTCGCTTCTTGCGCGGTGGAAATTGACCATGACTCTGGACACCGTTTTCTTCATGAGAACCAACTTCGATCTTCCTTTCATCAATAAGTTCTTGAATAATCACCCTCAGCTGTCTGCATTCGTACAAGGTATGGCCCTGACATTGGTGATAGTGACAGTATTTGCTCGAATCCAGCTTTGTGTCGTTATGAGGAGGGACATAATTGACTAGTGGATGAACCAGTCCTCCGCTCACCAAAATCTTGAGGAATTGATTCATAGGCATTCCCACCTTTCCCCAGTACGCTTTCTTCCTTTCCGTTTGAACTGTCTTTGGATGGGACTCAAGTATTGGCATCCCTGACTGGATAGGGTTCATAGCTGGCATAAAAGACATCTGATTCACATTCACATATGAGGTCGGTCCTGAATGCTGATCATGCGGGGGTGACAAGCTGAAACCATATGAACTCATTGGTGGCTGCGGAGCACTTCCTTGGAGAGGGACTTGGTCAGGGTGAAATAGCAGTGATCCTTTCTGAGTAAAATAATGGCATGACCTTCGGGAATCCGACTGATACTGACTTTTCAAATCTAGTTGGTTAGGAAAACTGAAAGTCTCAAGGATCGGCTGTTCATCCTTAATCTGAGTTTGGACCTCATGAGGTGCCGGGAAAAGTATCTTATCTTGTCCAACTTCATTCACCCTTTTCATTGCATCTCCATTCCCGTAATCAACACTACTGGCCTTGATGATTTCTTCATACGACCCATCTTCGTGACGAATTATCGCGACCCTCGATGCGCACGCTTCAACAAATCTAGCGTGCGTCTCTTCCTCTCTGGCTTTGGCAATTTGGGCTAGCAACTGAGCCTTACATTCACGGACCATGGCGGCTTCAAGAGCAGCTCGCAACTCTACTACCGACAGATCATTCAATTCTAGCTGGCCTGAAGTAGGGAGAATTCCAGACTGAGCGGATGGCATATCTTTTGCACCAGACATCTCGAATGGAGGAACGGATAAAGGCTTCGAAGATAGGAACCCAAAAACCACAGAATACTGTAACACGCTTCCAACTTGTCACCGCTACAGAGGGTAGATATGGGTTTATAAGGTAGGGCAAGAAAGGAAGTACGGGAGAGGGAGAAGGAACGGAGAGAACAGACTCGCGCAAACAATTTATTTATCTTTAAGTATAAATCGGTGATTTAAATCCTAAGAACGGTTGGAAAAGGCTAATCCTTTATTTACGCGAACTAAACCTTGGGAAAAACCTAGGGACGCAACATTCAAATTACACTAAATGTTTTGCATTTGAAATTAATAATAAGTAATGTTACCTAAACAAAACCTCACACGACATGGGATGGACGAGTAGCCCCAATTTCTAGGGAAATTTAGGCAGCATAACGGGTATTCTCGGGGAATTTCCAAGAAAAATTCGGCATGACCTCTCGTCGGTGCATGGTGACAATGCGGCATGATCTCTCGTTTAGGACACGCCACGGAAGTGACATGTCCTCACGTGAAACCATGTTGCATTGGCAACATGCCCACAAGGTGCGGGGTTTTGAGGGAGGTAATAGAACTTATTTGGAAATTTCAAAAACAAACCATTTTGGTGTAGTTAAAACATCATGTCAAAAACCAACCGTGGGTAAGGTTATAGTGTGGTGCCACCTAAACGCGCTAGGGGGATAGGTTTGACATTAGGCGCTCAAACGTAGGCGAATATTATCACCGTCCGCGATGCCGTCCGTCGCACCCGAGGGTTCTAGAACTATGTGATGTAGTGTGCGGATGTCTATATTCTTTTATTTACAAAAAACAAAATTTTTCATTTATTCATTTTATTTATTAAGAAAAAGGAAAACACACACACAACTCTCAAGGAAGAAAAGGAACAACAGTCAGCTGAGCAATCTCTTCATTGATTCAAGGGATTGCCCTCAAACTGTAACTGAACTCCGTCCAGTGACTAAACTTGTCGCGTGACACAGGACAGCAAAAGAAAAAGCTGTCGCACGACTAAGCAAGTCACTGAACCAAACTCCTGCAAAACTGAGATTAGCCCCTGCCTCTCGTTGGCAAGGGATGAGACCAACCAGCAAGGCAACAACATATAAAGCACAAACAACAAATAAAGGTCTACAAATTGCAAGATCTCATAAACTGCATGTATCGCACATGATTATCAAGGATGCACATAGAATGAACACATTGGATGTCTAAACGAACGAAAGCATGACCCACTTAGTTTTGAAAAACAGGTTTTCAAAAAAGCATGATCCCCAGCGGAGTCGCCACTGAATGTGCGCTCGCCCGAAATTAAAGAGGTTTCGGAGGTTTTGGAAAAAAGGGAGTCGCCACGCCATGCTTAGAGGTGTACTTTGAAAAACCTTTGGAAAGAGAGTGGGTTCGGGGGTCAGGTTACGTGTTGGGAAGAACCGAGAGTTCACCCAACACGCCTCATCCGTAGACGAGTCTTTCTAATCTAGACATCCAAATAATTCAAAAGACGTGCAAACAATGATAATAAAACAAAGTGCGATAAACATGCATTTTATTGAATAAGAAAGATCATTACAACTTGTAGACCAATTGTCTGGGAGGCCACATCCCTTTACAGCAAACAGGAACAGATTACAAGAGAAAAGAGGTCCTCTGCAAGGGATCACATCTGTCGCGTGACAGAGGACTCCCTTGTCCCGATCTGTCGCGTGACATCAGTGATCACCCTGTAGAGGCTCACAATCAACCAAATCTACAGATCTATAAGCAAAACGAACAAACAACCAGATCTAGGAACTGAACAATTTAAACAAGCTACTGAATACTAAAGCAAATGAACAGACAAACTACCAATAAAATATGGTCCCTGCAGATGGTCACGACATGTCGCGTGACACAGGACTCCACATGTCCACATGTGTCGCGTGACATATGCTAGCCATCTGCAGGTACCTCACAACTGAGAAGCAGATCCAACAATAACACAACAATTATATTATAAGCAGTAATATCAATACGAATTAAACGCGAATCAATCAAAGGAGTGTGGATATGGGAGATCCACACTCCCTTGATGCCCAAATTGCAAATCCAAATAGATCACATCAATATCAAGCAATTGGACTCAAGTATAAGCTATTTAAACAGAGAGATTGCAGTTGCCATTTGATAATCTGAGGCAGAAGGAGCCTGATTACCAAGCGGAGAAGGAGAGAGAGAGTAATTAGAACAAATGGATGAGAGAGAGGAGAGGGGAGAGTGTTACCCTTGTAGTCCTCAACTCTTACACCAAGTTAGGTGCAGGAGCCTTCAATTCAACTTCGAGATGGAGATCTGAGCACTGGTTGAGAGCTGAATCAAGGGGCTTCAAGTGTATAGGGGAGTAGAGGTGGAATTGGGTTGAAGAGAGATGAGAGGTAAGGGAATTGAAGGGGAATTGGGAGGTTTTGGTATGAGAGAGAGAGAGAGAGGGAGTTTCTGGCATAATTTGGGCAGAGTGACTTTAGGGAGGTGAAATTCGGATGCAAAACTGAGAGGGGTAGGGTCTTATTTATAGCTGCAGTCTATGGTCACTTTGTGTCGCACGACGTAACGTTACCACTTTCCATACCTCGACTTGTCGCGTGACACAAGGTGACAATAACCGTTTTTGGCGCCAAAACTGATTCTGGAAGCTTCCTAGGTAATACCCAAAAAGTCCAAAACAGTTTTATTCCCTCTAGGTCCTTTTTGTCCGGGAAAAATACTAAAATACACTTCCTTCGCGAGAAACATATAAAATGTTTTCGGAAGTCTCGGAACGGATCGGGAATTTACCAAAACGCCCCTAAATGCAATTTTATCATATTAAAATGCATCTGGAAAGGTCGCGAATTGGATTGGCGTACTTACACTTGGCCAATTTTCTATGCTCTGCTCGGCCGAGTCAAGGACTCTGCTCGGCCGAGCACATCAAAAAACCCTTTAAACAACTCTCGTTAAGTTACAAATCTTTTGTCATTAATTTCTCATTCACCCGGAAATGGTTTTGAGACAATAAATGAGTTTCATAATCTACACTAAATATAGAATACATTTTGTAACTTACTTCGTTAACAAATAACGAACTCCGTTAGAAGTTAACGAACTTCCGTTAGAAAGTTAGGTCAACGACAAGTCAAACTTAACTTTCGTTACCCATTTCCAACACTAATTTATGATGCTATAATTACTTCCTAAAAATATCCCTAAGTTCTTTCCTAATAATTATAAGTTTATAGAAAATAAGAGAAGGAAAGGAAAGACATTATCCTAAGGCAATTTGCAAGCATAAAAATGAGCAATCATAGGGATTTTTTATTTTTTTTAGAAGAACTAGATGCATACATAAATAAAAATAAATGCAAACTAAGTTAAGAAAGAAAAACTAAACTAAGTTAAGAAATAAAAATTTAAACTAAAAAGCAAATAGATAAATACCCCCCCACACTTGAGGCAAACATCGTCCTTAACGTTTTTAAGGACATGCGAAAGATGGTAGGGAAAAAATTAGGAAAAGAAACTCACAGTGGTGGTGGTGGTGGTGGTGGTGGTGGTGGTGGTGGTGGATTTCCGAGTATTATTGAGGCTATTACTTCAATTGGATTGCCGGCTACATAGTGCTTAACTTGGAAAAAGTTTTAACCGGGAATTAAATAATAAAACCATATCTCCTTCTTAGAACTCCCTTCTCATTATATGAGCATCATGCTATCTTTTCGTTTTCTCCTTGTAAAGTTTAGCACTTTCATATGCTTCATGTCGGAGCTCTTCAAGTTCTTGTAATTGTAACCTTTGCTTTTCGCCGACGGCTTTCATGTCGTAATTTAGGGCTTTTATGGCCCAATAAGCATTATGTTCAAGTTCCACCGGTAGATGACAAGGTTTCCCATATACAAGCCTAAAGGGTGTGGTGCCGATAGGTGTTTTAAAGGCGGTGCGGTATGCCCATAAAGCATCATTCAACTTTATTGACCAATCCTTACGCGAACTAGTGACTGTCTTTTCAAGGATCCATTTTATCTCCCAGTTTGAAACTTCTACTTGTCCACTTGTTTGTGAATGATATCTGGTGCCCGTTTTGTGATGGACACCATATTTCTTCAAAAGAGCTTCAAACTGGCGATGTGAAAAATGTGAGCCCCTATCACTTATGACTACTTTCGGGACCCCGAACCTTGGAAAAATGACATTTTTGAAGAGCTTCATGATGACCTTTGAGTCTTTTGTTGGAGATGCAACGGCCTCAACCCATTTTTGAGACATAGTCCACCGCTACTAAAATATAATTGTTGTTGTAGGATGATGGAAATGGTCCCATGAAATCTATTCCCCAAACATCATATATCTCAACCTCTAGTATGTTGTTTAGAGGCATTTCATTCCTTCTTGAGATGTTACCGGTTCGTTGGCAACGATCGCAAGAGAGAATAAAATTATGAGAGTCTTTGAAGAGAGTAGGCCAAAAGACACCCGATTGTAGAACTTTGGCGGTGGTTTTTGTTGTGCTTGCATGCCCACCGTAAGGAGAAGAGTGACAATGATGAAGTATGTTCCTCACCTCTTCGTTAGGCACACAACGCCTAATTATACCATCCGCACATTGCTTAAAAAGGAGTGGGTCTTCCTAAAAATAATTCTTTACCTCCGAGAAGAATTTCTTCCTTTGTTGATAGCTCATTTCCAGAGATAGAATTCTACATGCCAAATAGTTTACGATGTCCGCAAACCAAGGTGCTTCCATGGTTTTTATAGCAAGTAGACGATCATCCGGAAATGAGTCATCAATGAGAAGTTCTTTTTCGCCGGAGTCTTCCTCATCCTTGGTGAGCCGTGATAGATGATCGGATACCAAATTCTCCGTTCCCTTTTTATCACGGATCTCAATATCGAATTCTTGAAGAAGAAGGACCCATCGGATAAGTCTCGATTTGGCTTCCTTCTTAGTCAACAAATATTTTATTGCCACATGATCCGTGTATATGATGACTTTAGATCCCACTAAATATGACCGGAACTTATCAATTGCAAATACCATGGCCAAAAGCTCCTTTTCTGTTGTGGCATAATTGATTTGTGCTTCATCAAGTGTCCGTCTTGCATAGTATATGACATGCATCTTTTTATCTTTCAGTTTCCCTAAAACTGCCCCCACCGCAAAATCACTTGCATCGCACATTATTTCGAAAGGGAGGTTCCAATTAGGTAATTGTACGATAGGAGCGGATACCAATGCTTCCTTTAAACTGTTGAAAGCTTCAAGACAAAAACTATCGAACACAAATGGAGCATCTTTCATTAGTAGATTAGTTAAAGGTTTAGAAATTTTTGAAAAATTCTTTATAAAACGTCAGTAAAAACCGGCATGTCCCAATAAGTTTCTCACACCCTTAACGTTGGTGGGTGGAGGTAATTTTTCAATAACTTCAACTTTCGCCCTATCTACTTCAATTCCCTTCTCGGACACCATATGCCAAAGAACAATTCCCTCATTGACCATAAAATGGCACTTTTCCCAATTAAGTACAAGGTTGACCTCTACACAACGTTGCAAAAATTTTGACAAATTTTTCAAGCAATCATCAAATGAACAACCATAAACTGGGAAATAATCCATAAAAACTTCCATTATATTTTCTATAAAATCAAAAAATATGAACATCATGCAATGTTGAAAAGTGGCGGGAGCATTACAAAGTCTGAATGGCATTCTTCTATAGGTGAAAGTGCCATATGGACAAGTAAACTTAGTTTTCTCTTGGTCACTTTGATGGATGGGTATTTGAAAGAATCCGGAGTATCCATCCAAGTAACAAAAATAAGAATGTCTAGCCAACCTTTCTAGCATTTGATCTATAAAGGGAAGGGGAAAATGATATTTTCGGGTGGCTTTGTTTAATTTTCTATAATCAATGCACATACGCCATCCCGTGAAGGTCCTAGTTTTTTTTAGTTCATCCCTTTCATTTCGGATGACCATCATTCCTCCCTTTTTAGTGACTACTTGAATGGAACAAACCCATTTACTATTCGAAATTGGATAGATAATGCCCGCATCAAGTAATTTATGGACTTCTTTTTTAACAACCTCTTTCATGTTAGGATTAAGCTTTCTTTGATGTTCTATGGAGGGTTTATGATCCTCCTCTAAGTCAATCCTATGCATGCAAATCTTAGGGTGAATTCCCTTTAAGTCATCAATTGTATACCCAATGGCTTTTTGGTGTAATCTAAGTTCTCTTAATAACTTTTCAGTCTCAAGAGGACTTAAACTTGCATTCATAATCACCGGGTAGGTAGAATTTGGTCCAAGAAATTCATACCTTAGATTAGGAGGAAGAGGCTTTAATTCAAATTGAGGTGCCTTGCTTACCTCAATGTTAGATGGCTCCGCTTTAGCCTCTAACTTTTCAATTTTGATGTTTCCTTTTTCTGCATGGTTAGCATCAAGATATATAGCATAGTTTAAAGCATCAACATCATCATCATGGATAGACCTCCGATCTAAAAGACATCTTTCAAGCGGGTCCTTAGATTGAGGTTTTTCAAATTCCTTGCTTATAGATTCTAGGATATTAACACCGAAGCAAGGGTTCTCAAGATTGGGGATTTTCATATATTTTGACAAATTAAACTCTACCTTTTCATCCTCAACATTTAAAGAAAGGTTGCCATTTTTGACATCTATAATTACCCCGGCGGTGGCAAGAAATGGTCTCCATAGAATGATGGGAATGTGATGGTCCTCTTCCATCTCAAGAACAACAAAGTCAACCGGGATGATTAATTTCCCGATATGACAAGGTACATCCTCCATAATACCCACTGGATATTTAATGGAGTGATCCGCTAATTGGAGTGATATGGTGGTGGGTTTGAGTTCCCCCACACCTATTTTCTTGCTAATCGATAGCGGAATGAGGCTAACACTTGCCCCAAGATCTAATATAGCATTATCACACACTAAAATTACCAATGTTACACGGAATAGAAAAAGTGTCGGGATCTTTTAATTTAGGAGGTAATTTTCTTTTGTAAAATGGCACTTACTTCTTCCGTTAAAGCAACAGTCTTATACTCTTTTAAATTTCTTTTGTTAGAAAGGATATCCTTTAAAAACTTAGCATAAGATGGCATTTGTTGCAAAGCATCGGTAAAAGGAACATTGATGTAAATATATTTTAAAACTTCTAAAAATTTTGCAAATTGTTTGTCAAATTTCGACTTTACCAACCTTTGAGGGTATGGTATTGGCGGGTCAAAATTTCTAGAATTCTTAGGGGATTCCGTCCCTTATTCAACCTCTTTATTAGTCTCAACCATTGGCGGGGTTGGACTAGGGGTTGCTATTTTCCTTAGGAGGAAAATCTATAAACTCTTTCCCACTCCTTGTCACTACTGCCTTAGCATGTTCATTAAGCATCTTGTTATGGGCGGCTAGATTATCAAACCTAGTGTTTAATAACTTGAAACATTCCCTAAACTCGTTGTTAGTCTTTTCTTGAGCATTATTACTTTCAATAATAAAGTCCATTAAAAGATCTAATTTTAATTTAAGGAGAGGGAAAGAATTAGAATTAGTATTGAAATCCTTTGATGCAAATCCCGGAGGTTGTGTTGAAAGTTGCGGATTTAGAACATAGTTATTCTTATAGGAGAAGTTGGGGTGATTCCTCCATTCGGGATTATATGTGTTTGAATACATACCCCCCTTCTGCCCAAAAGAATTAACAAAATTCACTTGATCACTAGAAGTAGTGTCAAGCAAATCACAACTTTTCATATTATGTAAGTTAGTCCCACATAATTCACAAACAACATTAATGTTGTTCACGGGATTGACATTAAGATTTTCAAACTTTTTCAATATCATGTCAACCTTAGATGAAAGAAGAGTAACGGCATCTACATTATATTTACCTGGAGTGCCCTGCTGTTGCTCTCTCTCATTCGACTACTGATAGTGGTTCAAAGCAATGTTCTCGATGAGATCATATGCCTCATCAACAGTTTTGTTCATTAGTGCCCCTCCTGCAGCGGCATCAATGGTCTCTCTAGTCTTGAACGTGAGATTGTTGTAGAAGGTATGAACTTGAATGTACGCTCGCCGAAAAATAATGAAATTTTAGGAGTCGCCACGCCGTTTTAAAGGAAAGATTGAAAACCTTTCGAAAAGAGAATTTGGGTTCGGGGGTCAGGTTACGTGTTGGGAAGAATAGAAAGTTCACCCAACACGCCTCGTCAGTAGACGAGTCTTTCTATGTTCAATATTCAAAACATTCAAAAGTGTGTGCAAAATGTGTGTGACAAGATATGCATAAAATGCATAAGAATGCTTCATTTTATTGCTCAAAGGGGAACATTACAACTTGTGAACCTTTGGGTAATGGGAGGCCATACCCCACTTACAAAGCTATAAACAATTTACAACTGAAATGAACCAATTGCAAAATGGCCACATGTGTTGCGTGACACAGGACCTGGGATGGTCAAGTATGTCGCGTGACACATCAATGCCAATTTGCAAAGGTCTTACAAAGCTCAGATTTCAGAACACAACCACTTCACATGCGTGTGGATATTGAGGATCCACACTCTGCTATGCGTGATAAATGAACCAGAGGAACGAATTACAACTGAGACAAATGAAACAGATGAACATATTACAACTAAAATGATGATTTCTGCAGAGTGGCCACTTATGTCACGTGACACAGGACTCCACATGTCCAATTGTGTTGCGTGACACAGGTTTCCACCTGCAGAAACCTTACAGTTTCAAGCACAGGATGAACAGATACCAAATCAAATCTAACAATTATATCAAATCAACTCAGAATAACAACAAATCAACAAAGGATGGACCAAAGGGGTGTGGATATGGGATATCCACACTCCCTTGACAACCAAATCACAATTACAATTAGATCACATTATGAACATGCAATTGGATCAAGCAAATGCAACTTAAACAGAGAGATGACAGTTGCCACTTGATAATCAGAAGCGGATGGAGCTTGATTATCAAGTGGAGGAATGGAAATTGGATTGAATTGATTAATGAACAAATGGATGAGAGAGAGAGATGGAGGGAATCGTTACCCTTGTAGTCCACGATCTCTACACCAAGTTAGGTGTAGAGAGCTTCGATTCAGCTACTAGGATGAGATTTGGATCTCAGATTGGAGTGCTTGGCTTGGATCTTCAATTGGTGTGTATGGATGTATGAGAGAGATGAGCGAATTGGGTGAGAGGGATTGAATTGGGAGGAATTGGTTGGTGTTTGGTGTGAAATGAGGAGAGGGACTGGTTTCTGAAGGAATTTTGGCAGAGTGACTTTGGGAGGTCGAAAAGGGATCCCAATATGAGAGGGGAAGGGCTCTATTTATAGCTGTTGGTGATGGAACAGATGTGTCGCACGACCTTTTGTAACCAATTTCCATGCCTCGATTTGTCGCGTGACACAAGGTGACCATAACCGTTTCTGGCGCCAAATTGCTGCTTCTGGAACATTCTGAAATAATTCCTTAAAGGTCCAAAGCAATTAATTCCCTATAGGTCCTTCTGTTCATAAAAATGACTTAAAAGCACTTCCTTCATGGGAAACTTATAAAAAGTTTCCGGAAGTCTTGGAATGGACCGGGAATTTACCAAAATGCCCCTTAATGCAATTTTATCATATTAAAATGTACCTAAAAGGGTAGGGAATTGGATTGGCGTACTTACAGAGCCCCTCGGCAACGTCACTTATGGAAGAAGTGAGGTTGTCGATAAAAGAAGACCCAATCTTAATGAGCGGCTGGGGATATGGCGGATGGCTGGACAATGACTGGTGAGATTGGATGGCTGGACCTATTGAGAAAGGATTCCTACGTATCCCTATGTAAGTACGTCAATCCAATTCGCAACCCTTTTAGATGCATTTTAATATAATAAAATTGCATTAAGGGGCATTTTGGTAAATTCCCGGCCTATCCCGAGACTTCCGGAAACATTTCATAAGTTTCCCGCGAAGGAAGTACCTTTTGGTACCTTACTCATGCCAAAGGACCTCTTGGGAATAAAACCTTTTGGACTTTTTGGGTATTTTCCCTGAAGGTTCCAGAATCTGGTTTTGGCGCCAAAAGCAGTTGAGCCACCTTGTGTCACGCGACAACTCGAGGCCTAGAAAGTGGCTACGTAAGGTCGTGCGACACATTGAGGCTACTAACTGCAGCCTATAAATAAGACCCTCCCCCTCTCAGAAATGGATCCCAACTTCAGCCTACTGTTACTCTGCAGGAATTGCGTCGTAACAAAGCCCTCCAAACACAATTCTCTCTCTCTCCTACCCTCAATCTACCCCAATTCCCTCCAATTCAAACCCATTTCCTAGACCAAACCACTTGGATCCTTTGCATCAATCCTACCAAGCTCCTAAGACCAGAAGCAGCCAATTGAAGGGTTCTGTATCTAACTTGATACAGAATTCGTGGAAGCAACAAGGGTAACGAATCTCAAACTCCCTCTTCTCTCTCCCTTCTACCCAATTCTTCATAATTCTATTGTTTATTTCTGTTAGGATTCAGTAATCAGACTCTATCCGTCTAGATTACTGAATCCCAATCGCAATCTCTCTGTTTAAATTGTTTAATCTGTGTAATTGAGCTTTCATTGTTGAATACTTGTTTGAATTTGGTGTTTAAACCCCAAGGGGGTGTGGATCTACCCATATCCACACTCCCGGGGTCGATTTGTTGTTATTTCTGTATTTCGTATCTAATCTGTTCAATTAATTAGATCTGTGTTAGCTGTTGTTGATTCTGGTGTTCATTGTGTAAGTTTCTGCAGATGGCCTCTATGTGTCACGCGACACATTGTTCATAGGTGATCCTGTGTCACGCGACACATCTGGTCACCTGTGTCATGTGTCATGCGACATATCGTGCCTGTCTGCAGAAACCTTTTCCCCTTGTAATCTGTTCTAGATTGTTGTAGTAGGGATGTGGCCTCCCTAAATAAATTGGTTCACAAGTTGTAAGTCTCGATTCATATCAATAAAATGTATGTTTACCACACTTGTTCATTATCAATATTTGCACACACTTTTGGATTTGCTTGGATGTTTGATTGAAAGACTCGTCTACGGACGAGGCGTGTTGGGTGAACTCTCGGTTCTTCCCAACACGTAACCTGACCCCCGAACCCGTTCTCTTTTCATAGGTTTTTCAAAGTGCACCTCTTAAGAATGGCATGGCGACTCTCTTTTTTACTCTTTCACCGTGAAAACCCAAAAATTTCGCGAGGGCGAGCGCACATTCACCCTAGGAGGGAATCAAGCCGGTCGTAGTTCGAAAACGAAACTATTGGGTGAAGGAAACCAGGGCAAAAGGGTAGAAATATGCTTTCATACCTTTGCTGTGCTTACCTGCCTAATGATGATTTGGTCGTCTGACAAGGGCATTTGCTGATGATCAATCTCCGTCAAACACAGGCTCTTGATGATCTTTCGTCCAACACGGGATTTCGGTGATGATCTTCCGTCCGACACGGGAATTTGACGATGACCTCTTCCGTCCGACACGGGCATTTGGTGGTGAGACTTCCATCCAACACGGGCATTCAACAATGATCTTCCGTCTAACACGGGAATTTGCTGAAGAATCTCCGTCCGACAAGGGATATTGATGATGAAACTTCCGTCCACCACGGGAATTTGATTATTACCTTCCGTCCAACACGGGAATTTGCTGGAGAATCTTCGTCCGACACGGGATATTGATGATGAAACTTCCGTCCAACACGAGAACTGATGAACCTTCCGTCTGACACGGGAACTGATAATGAACCTTCCATCTGACACGGGAATTTTGATGAACCTTCCGTCTGACATGGGAACTGATAATGAACCTTCCGTCCGACACGGGAATCGATGATGAACTTTCCGTTCGACACGGGCATTTGGTGATAAGCTTCCAGATGAACTTTGTTGATGATTCAGCCTAGCGGAACTGGCTTTGATGATGATTCCTCTGCCCAACACGGGATTTTTGATAATGATTCTTCCGTCCAACACGGGAATTTGCTGAAGAACCTTCCGTCCAACATGGGATTTTGATGAAGAACCTCCGTCCGACACGGGCAATTGATGATAATCCTTCCATCCAACACGGGCATTTGCTGATGGTCTTCCGTCCAACACGGGAGATGATGATGAAACCTCCGTCCAACACGGGAACTGATGATAGGCCTTCGTCCAACACGGGATATGGATTATAATTTGCCGAAGCTGATGGGCATTATTGCTTGAAGATTGAGGCATCTGAAACTCCTTTTGACGAGCAATGCTTGGAGACTGGGGCAGCTGAGGCTCTTTCGAATAATGCTGATGGATTCGAAGATGACGAGACTGATGACGATGATAAAGGCGGGGTATGCCACCTGCAGGATTTGAAATCTTTGTCCAATATTGTGATTTGAGGAGCAGTCCTCACGATCAAATTATGATCACTTGATTATTGTACCCTGCGGGGGAAACACAACACTCTAGGAACTTTGCATTTTATTTGACTTGAATTTTTGCTTATGCATTATTAATATTTATTGCACGAGTCCATCTCATCTGGGGATGGAAAAGAAGTGATGATTTTGCACGGCTTGATGAGCAGATATGTATGTAGTGGTTGTGCTATGATGGATTGTGTATGGGATGAATGTGTATATGTATGATGATGTATGGGGTGAAGTGAACCCTCTCCCATGAGTGGGGAAATGTATGAATGATGGATGATATGGTGTAGCCTAGGCAAGTCGGGGATGCTCCCGGGAGTGCAGATTGATTCGTTGCTGATAAGGACGGTGTGTCAAGCGCTCGAGACAACAAGCAGTAGTGGAAATGCAGAGAATGCCCTGGTTTTGAAGATATGACTAGGCAAATCTCCAGTTGATAACGCAAGGCAAACTCGAAGGGAATCTGGTAAGGAACACCTGAGGGAACAGCTTGACAGAAACCCCAGTTTGATGAGATTTAATGCAGCCTTATTGCAGACAGAGTCATCTTGTGACCGAGGAGTCAACTCATCATTTCAAACCCCAGTCAATCAGTCACTGGACAAGACTCGGAAATGTTTACGTGCAGGGGCACATTTTTCGAGGGTGGGAATGGATCCCAATTCTGTGACACACTCGCTTTTGGGTTTGACTCTTTTGGGAGAGTATAAGCATCACAAGGTGTGGAACAGTGTATGGAAGCCCCTGCTTGACAGAAAATAGTGTTTGGCTCTATCTTCCTATGATGTAGAAAGAGAAGACTTGTCGAGACACTTGAAAACTTGTCTTATTCGTGATGATCACAAGGCTACTTAAAACCCTTTATTGATGTTCGGGTTATTCAACTACTAATCCAGATATGAACAAATATTTTTGATTAATCACAAGGAGAAAACCAACTGATATCGAGAATCAAACTCGGAAGGATGGAAAGTGTATAGGAACGGCCCTTGCTGAGACCGGATTTTCTGAGATTTATTTGTGATTTCGACCGGACCAAATATGGTTGCCTACGTTCCCCTCCTTGGGAGGAGCTCAGGTCGCCGTAGTTCGGGCAAATCCAGATTGGAAGAGAATGAATGCGGAGATTCGAGGATCTTTTGAGTTGACGTGCAAGTCTCCTTGGAGCATCAATGAAGGACACGGATGCGAAGCCCCAGTGGGACATTCACGGGAGGTGTTTGCGAAGGAGAAATGAAATATGCTCACATGAAGTGTCAAAAGAATTGGAATGAATTTGCATAATCTCTGATTGATGATCTTGAACCGAGGTGGAATTGGTTCCAACTTAAGCAAGCAACAAAGCATTAATCTGATTTAGACCTTGAAGATATTTAGAATAAAACTGTTATCCGGTAGGAACTGCAACTGGGTTTCAGGGTTTCGATCGGCCCTCGGGTGATTTGGAACATCATGACCTCTTAAGGTGAGAGGTTGGTTGGGCTTTTTGCTGACTGAACCTCTAAAGATGAGAGGTTGGCTTTTGGGGACGTGTTTGGGATTTCTAAGGTGAGGAAATCTGTGATTGCATCTTCATTGCCTCTAAGAATGAGAGGTCAATCTTGACTTTGGCCAAAGGCAAGGGTAATGGGAATATCCTATAAAAACGAGAGGATGGCTTGGGATTGGTTAGAAGTAATGGTGAGGGGACATCCGTGCTGTCTCTTTATTCGCTCTGAGACTCCTTTTGAGTAACGACTGGATCTTTTGAATTTTTGCTCTTGAGAGAATTGCTAGGGACTAGGCTCTCGCTCTCTCTCTCTTTTTTTTTATCTCTCTTTTCTTTTTTTTCTTTTATTTTTTTCTTTTTCGAGAGAGAATTTCAGCTAGTCCCCAGGATGAATTATTGCATTCCGCCGTTCTCGAGCTTGGAGACGACCAATCTCTTTTTGAATCATGGGAGCCTCAAGGATAGTCCATCTTCTTCTGGAGATGGTTAGACGGGTTTCAAAACATGCCGATCTTGAAATGAAAGGGCATTATTTGGTGAGGGTAAAGTGATGGCTTCCCTATGGGTGAAAGGTTTCAACTGCAGTCCATAACGGATGGTCTAAACGAGATCAAGGCCTCATTGCTTGCTTAAGCTTACTTGAGAAAGACTACTGCAAATCCATTGAGCGGCGAACGATGAATTTGATGAAAGAGATGTGAGCATATGAGATGCGAGATGGGAGTTAGGTCAACCCCAATTTGAGAAGGATATCAGCTGATTTTCTCACTGCGATTGATTTAAAAATTAGTTATTTCAATGCATTAGTGATTGAGCAGCACAAGTGATCATGTGGAATAAGACCATTTCAATTGAGTGTAACGTGGGTGTGCAAGTGATGTCTCGAGTCTAGCAAGAAAAGAAATAAAGACTTTATTATTGAGAAGCAAAAACTGGTCCAACTTGGACTTGATAGACTCATGAAAACGTAAAGGACACTCTAGAACCTATGACGCTGACTGACTGACATCTTTGGATGGGATGTCCTCTGGATTCTGCTGGCATCACGAAAGAGGATTGGTAATCACGTTGGGGCGAGCCTTCTCAATCTTACCCTCATCGACAAGCTTCTGAATGAGCACTTTCAGGGGAGTGCAATCATTGGTGTCATGGCCCAGATACTGGTGATATTGGCAATACTTGCTGTGATCCAAATCTGGATTAGGTTTGGCAGGGTTGTAATTCTCGAGGGGTTTGATCATCCCAGTCTTAACCAAGCCAATAAATGCCTCCTCAGTGGTCATACCCAGATCATCGTACTTCATCCTTTGACGGAATCTCCCGATGCTTTGACCAGTGCTTCCTCTCTAGAGGTTGTTAATACTATTGTCTCTTGGGATCTGGGAAACTGGATTGACCATCTTGGAACGATAACCATTAACATTGCCGGCCTTGGCTTTCGGGGTAAGGTTGAAGAGTTGATTCTCGCTGCGAGCTCCCATGTCTACCATCTCCCTTAAATCGGGGTACCAACCACTCCCAATAGCTTCACGGAGAACTGGCTTCACACATGACAAAAAGATGTCTTTCTGATCTTGCAACGGGATTGGTTCAGACAGCTCATTAAGCTTAGCATTCCACCTCTTGTAGAACTCGGTGATTGACTCATCCTGCTTCTGAATTGTACCGACCAAGTCATCCCTGGTTGTGCACCATTCAAGTTCCCACGGTACTTTTCAAGAAAAGCCTCAGTGGTTTGACTCCAAGTAGATTGAACTTCTGGCTTGAGAGCTAGAAACCATGTCAAGGCAGGTCCTTTAAGTGTGAGATGAAAGTGCTGAGCCATAAACTCGGGAGTACAACCCATTGCTGTCATAGTCATCAACCGAGCCATCAAATTATATTTTGGGCATCTTGAACTTGTAAGGAAGAGGCTCTACTTGCCTCGAATCAACAACTTTAAGTTCACTTGACCCTACAGTCAACCTGTCAATTCGCTACTGCATCTGTTTTAACAATGCGATTACCTCTGGGGTCATCCCCGGAAGATGAGGAATAGATGGAGCGGCGGTTGAAGAAGGCTCAAAGCTGGCTGATTGGAAGAGAGACGGCTGAGCTGACCCAGATGCTGATGGTAGACTGAAGGGTGCTGGAGTTGGCAAATGATTAAACTGACCGGTTGGGGAATTCTGATTCTGCGGAAAAGCACCATCAGGCATGTAAGGAGTTGACCCCAGATGTTGCATAGATGATGAGCCAAATCCAAAAGCTGAACCCATCAAAGGCTGAGAATGATATCCCTGAGATTGAGGCTGGCTAGCAGGAAACTGCAGAAAACCATCTTGGCTGAACTGATTCCCAGAGTAAGGGTGTTGATTCTGATACTGGGCGTTACCCTGAAAGTGAGGACCATGAAACTGACCCTGCTGATACTGAGGACCTGGAAACCATAGACCTTGACTATTCGGAAGCTGGGACCCAAATTGGCTTAGAGGCATGGAAACATTGGGAATGGGTGAGGAGGTCAAATCTTGGAAGATCGGCGGTGGTCCTCCAACTGAACCGAAACTTGCTTGAGGGTTTGACTGCATACCATGGATCGAAACTTGAATTGGATGAGATGTTGGAGCGAAGGAAGGAAGGGAAACATTCCTGGTCTCGACATCAAACTCGTTGGCATCAGTAACCTCTTCATAAGCCCCATCAGCACGTCGGATCACGGAAATACCACGACTTCTCATTGCTTCCACCAACGTAGAATGTGCTACCTCTTCTATGGCTTTAGCGGCTTGAATGAATAACTGAGCCCCACGCTCTCTAACTAAAGCAGCTTCCAAATTAGCCCTCATCTCTTCCATGGACAGTTCATGCATGCCTTGCTGACCCATGGCAGATGAACCCTCAAATTGAGTAGTCATACCCTTTTCCGCACTAGACATCTCTGAAATTGAATCGGATGCAAGCTCTTCTGACACTGCAACTGCCTCAAGACGCGAACTAAATGAACACTGGGAGCCGGAGCGCACACCCAACTTGCCGTAACTGGAGAGGAGATATAAGGCGAAGGATAGAGAACTTTGAGATGGTATGGGAGAGGGAGGAGTACGGAAGGAGATGGACTCATGCAACATCTTATTAGTGTTCAAGTAGAAATTGGTGTCTTTTAAGTCCTAGAGACGGTTGGAAAAAGGGGGAAACCTTTATACATGCAATCTAGACCTCGGGGGACCCTATGGACACATCATCCACAAATACACCAAATGTATTGATTAAAAATTGATAATAGGCAATAATACCCAAACAAAACCGAAGCATTTATGGGATAGACGAGCAATCCCAATTTCTGGAGAAATTTGGGCAGCATAACGGGTATTCCTGAAGGAATTCAAGGAAAAATACGGCATGACCTCTCGTCGGTGCATGTTGACAAAGCGACATGATCTCTCGTTAGAACATGCCGTGGGAACGACATGTCCTTTCGTGAAACCATGTTGCGATGGCAACATGCCTACACGTGCTAGGTTTTGGGGTAGGTACGAAGGTCTATTAAAATTTTTGAAACAATTCATTTTAGTGTATTTGAAAATGGCGTGTCAAAACCAACCGTTTGGGTAAGCTTTAAAAGTGTGGCTCCACCCATGATGCGCTAGGGGGATAGGTTTGATATTAGGCGCTCAAGCGTAGGTGACATATATCACCGTCCGCGATGCCGTCAATCGCACCCGAGGGTTCTAGATCTACGTGACGTAGTGTGCGGATGACTAGATTCCTTTATTTGCGAAATATGATTTTTTTGTATATTTTTATTTGAAAAGGGGGAAGAAAAGGAAAACAACTCACACACACCCCCACAGAGTATAATAATCAATGATCAATAATTTAATCATGGGGGACTGCCCCACAATCACAACCTGCACCAGAGTCTAACACCTGCAAGGTGGCAACTTATGTCGCGTGACACAGGACTGATGAGGCCAGTTCTGTCACGTGACATAAGGAGCCAAATATCCAGGATCTGAACAAAATCATAACCAACCCCAGCCTCCAAGCACAAGCAAGAGATCAACACCAAGCCCCAGCATAACAAACAGGAAGCAAGGAAGGGGAGGGAATAAAGTAAAGCACTAAATGCATTTATACACATATAATGTCACCAACTTGCACACACAAATGAATGAAGTGAATGTCGAATAAGCAAGAAAGTTTGACCCACTTTTAAAAACCAAGTTTCAATTCCCCAGCGGAGTCGCCACTGAATGTACGCTCGCCGAAAAATAATGAAATTTTAGGAGTCGCCACGCCGTTTTAAAGGAAACATTGAAAACCTTTTGAAAAGAGAATTTGGGTTCGGGGGTCAGGTTACGTGTTGGGAAGAACCGAGATTTCACCTAACACGCCTCGTTCGTAGACGAGTCTTTCTATGTTCAACATTCAAAACATTCAAAAGTGTGTGACAAGATATGTATAAAATGCATAAGAATGCTTCATTTTATTGCTCAAAGGGGAACATTACAACTTGTGAACCTTTGGGTAATGGGAGGCCACACCCCACTTACAAATCTATAAACAATTTACAACTGAAATGAACCAATTGCAAAATGGCCACATGTGTCGCGTGACACAGGACCTGGGATGGTCAAGTATGTCACGTGACACATCGATGCCAATTTGCAAAGGTCTTACAAAGCTCAGATTTCAGAACACAACCACTTCACATGAGTGTGGATATTGAGGATCCAAACTCTGCTATGAGTGACAAATGAACCAGAGGAACGAATTACAACTGAGACAAATGAAACAGATGAACAGATTACAACTAAAATGATGATTTCTACAGAGTGGCCACTTGTGTCACGTGACACAGGACTCCACATGTCCAATTGTGTCGCGTGACACAGGTTTCCACCTGCAGAAACCTTACAGTTTCAAGCACAGGATGAACAGATACCAAATCAAATCTAATAATTATATCAAATCAACTCAGAATAATGACAAATCAATAAAGGATGGACCAAAGGGGTGTGGATATGGGAGATCCACACTCCCTTGACAACCAAATCACAATTACAATTAGATCACATTATGAACATGCAATTGGATCAAGCAAATGCAACTTAAACAGAGAGATGGCAGTTGCCACTTGATAATCAGAAGCGGATGGAGCTTGATTATCAAGTGGAGGAATGGAAATTGAATTGAATTGATTAATGAACAAATGGATGAGAGAGAGAGATGGAGGGAATCGTTACCCTTGTAATCCACGATCTCTACACCAAGTTAAGTGTAGAGAACTTCGATTCAGCTACTAGGATGAGATTTGGATCTCAGATTGGAGTGCTTGGCTTGGATCTTCAATTGGTGTGTATGGATGTATGAGAGAGATGAGTGAATTGGGTGAGAGGGATTGAATTGGGAGGAATTGGTTGGTTTTTGGTGTGGAATGAGGAGAGGGACTGGTTTCTGAAGGAATTTTGGCAGAGTGACTTTGGGAGGTCGAAAAGGGATCCCAATATGAGAGGGGAAGGGCTCTATTTATAGCTGCTGGTGATGGAACAAATGTGTCGCACGACCTTCTATAACCAATTTCCTTGCCTCGATTTGTCACGTGACACAAGGTGACCATAACCGTTTCTGGTGCCAAATTGCTACTTCTGGAACATTCTGAAATAATTCCTTAAAGGCCCAAAGCAATTAATTCCCTGTAGGTCCTTCTGTTCATAAAAATGACTTAAAAGCACTTCCTTCTTGGGAAACTTATAAAAAGTTCTCGGAGTCTCGGAATGGACCGGGAATTTACCAAAACGCCCCTTAATGCAATTTTATCATATTAAAATGCACCTAAAAGGGTAGCGGATTGAATTGGCGTACTTACAGAACTATCAACCACTTTTCAAGACCGTAGTGAGGACACATCCTTAGGAGCTCCTTGAAACGCTCCCAAGCGTCATACAATGTTTCGCTTCCTCTTTGGCAAAAATTGGTGATCTTTGTATGAATTTGGGCGATCTTGCTTGGTGGAAAAAACGCCCTAGGAAAGCCTCTTGAACTTGGTCCCATGTTGTTAAAGAGTTCTAGGGGACCGAGTTCAACCATTGTTTTGCCTTGTCCTTCAAAGAGAATGAGAAAAGGCACATTCTGATTGCTTTCGGTGTGACACCCTGAATGCGAGTTGTGTCACAATATTCCAAAAATGTTTGGACACGAAGGTGTGGATCCTCAAAAGCAGTACCGCTGTACTGGTTATTCATAATCATATGAAGTAGTTGCGGCTTTATTTCAAAGTTGGCCGCATTAGCGTTCGGCACAACTATGGGAGATCTAGTTTTCGGGGTACTTGGATTGAAGAAGTCCCTTAGGGTCCTAGGAGGTGTTACTGGTTCTTCTTCCGCCATGTATTGATTTAATGTTTCCTTGAGTTTTCTTAACCTTTCTTGAAAGCTTCTTTCAGGTTCCGGATCAAAGTTGTCAAGAAGATCCGCGTCTGTTTCATAAACTACAAGAACACTCAACAAGGAAATTAAACGTAATACATTTTTGGAAGGAAAACTTAAACAGAAATTAAAGACAAAAAATATGTAGTAAAGACAAATACAAAAAAGTAAATTGTTGTCCCCGGCAACGGCGCCAAAAACTTGTTGTCTCAAAACCTAACGGTTCTTTTTAAATACCGCAAGTGCACGGGCTATAGTAATATAGCTAATGCAAGTACGGGTCGATCCCACGAGGACATGGTTTACTTTGGGATATATTTGTATTTACTAAGGAATAGAGATGAGATGGGGAGAAATATAGCTTGAAGATTAGAAAATGATAAAAACATACACAGAATACTTTGGTTGGATTCTTATAAGATGAAACATTCCCGGGATTGGAAATCAAACAGTATGTAGTCAATAAGTAAATCAAGTTTATAGAAAATATAATTCAAATCATTAATCAAGGATGATACGCTAAATTGTGCATTACTTGTCAATCGAAGGCTTTGCACGCGTATTATTTACTATTCATGCCCTATCTCTTGATGGTCCATGTATAGGAAGAATCCATTAAGTTTATAAAAATCAACGTATTTACCACTGAAGGACCATCCCTAGGCCATTAAACTACATCTCGTGATTAATGGAGCCTAGTTCGTTTTATATGGTTCCGTTATCCAATATTCTTTCGCGGGATACTTCTCTTGGTTAACTGAATTCATACAGAATATGGTCGACTCATATTTGTAAGCATGACAAAATTATATAAAAGAATTGATTATGAAATGGTAAACAAGATTTTAGACACTTTATTTAAATGAGAAGACTACATTATGCTGAAATTGCAATCCCAAGAATAAGGAGGATTACGTACTACCCATATTTAAAACAAACATAAAGAAGTAAAATAAAAGATAGGAATAGAAGAACTTATGCTTGTATGAAGACAAGGGATGAGAATAGCTTCAATATTTTTATTGCTTCAATACTTCAAGTAAACTCCAAGAACATCAATTGAATCTTTGAGAGATTTTAAAGTAATAATTGCTAGAGTTTTTGCTATGTGTTTCTAGGTATTTTCTATCAAAATTCAGATGCTAAAAACTGATACAAGAGGGTGAATGTGCGCTCGCACGAAAAATTTCGGTTCATTACGAAATGAATAAAGTAAAGGAGTCGCCACGCCATTTTTGAGAGGAAACATTGAAAACCTTTTTTTAGAGAGAAAACACGGGTTCGGAGGTCAGGTTACGTGTTGGGAAGAACCGAGAGTTCACCCAACACGCCTCGTTCGTAGACGAGTCTTTCAATTAAACATCCAAGCAAAATCCAAAGTGTGTGCAAGTGTTGACAATGAACAAATGTTGTAATCATGCATCTTATTAATATGAATTGAGATTTACAACTTGTGAACCCATTATTGAGGGAGGCCACATCCCTGCTACAATAATCTAAAACAGATTACAACTGAAAAAGGTTCCTGCAAATAGGTCACGATATGTCGCATGACATATGATTCCAGTGACCACATATGTCGCGTGACACAGGATCACCTTGGAACAATATGTCGCGTGACATACAGAGGCCATTTGCAGAAACTTACACAACGAACACCAGAATCAACAATAACTAATACATATCCAATTGATTAACCAAATTATGTACGAAATACAGAAATAACAACAAATCGACCCCGGGAGTGTGGATATGGGTAGATCCACACCCCCTTGGGGTTTGAACACCAATTCAAGCAAATATTCAACAATAGCAATTCAATTACACAGATCAAACGACTTAAACAGAGAGATTGTGATTGGGATTCAATAATCCAGACAGCTAGGGCCTGATTATCGAATCCTAACAAAAGTAAATGAGAGAATTATGAAGAATTGAGTAAGGGGGAGAGAGAGAAGGGAGTTTAGATTTCGTTACCCTTGATGCTTCCCCGAATCCTGTATCAAGTTAGATACAAGACCCTTCAATTGGTCGGTTCTGGTCTTGAAATCCTGAGGGAATTGATGCAAGAGGTTCCAAGTGAGTTGGTTGAAGAAATGGGTTTAGATGGGAGAGAATTGGGTAGGTTGAAGGTAGGAGAGATAGAGAGAGAGAGGTGTGTTTAGGGGGCTTTGTTACGATGCAATTTATGCAGAGTAACAGTAGGCTGAAGTTGGGATCCCATTTCTGAGAGGGGGAGGGTCTTATTTATAGGCTGCAGTTAGTGGCCTCAAGGTGTCGCACGACCTTACGTATCCACTTTCTAGGCCTCGAGTTGTTGCGTGACACAAGATGGCCATAACTGCTTTTGGCGCCAAAACCAGTTTCTGGAACAATCCGGGAAAATACCCAAAAAGTCCAACAGGTTTTATTCCCAAGAGGTCCCTTTGCATGAGTAAGGTACCAAAAGGTACTTCCTTCACGGTAAACTTATAAAATGTTTCCGGAAGTCTCGGGATTGGTCGGGAATTTACCAGAATGCCCCTTAATGCAATTTTATTACATTAAAATGCATCTAAAAAAGTTGCGAATTGGATTGGCGTACTTACAGAGCCCCTCGGCAACGTCACTTTTGGAAAAAAGTGGGGTTGTCGATAAAATAAGACCCAATCCCAATGAGCATCAAGGGATAAGGTAACGGGCTAGAAGGGTGAATCGGGGAGTCTAATGGCTGGACCTTTCTGAGAAAGGATTCCTATGTATCCCTTTAAGAAGGGAATCAAGCCAAATCGTAGTTCGGAAATTACTAACTATAAGCAAGAAAGGGGTAGAAACATGTCTTCATACCTTTGCTGTGCTTACCTGTGACCTCTCAAGAGGTCGGTACTACTGCGGTTGGCTAGTAGCTACCTTTCATGCCAGGTTGTAGCTGCCGGAGGGTCTCATGCTGCAACTGGTATTTGCGAGTAGCTGCCGGAGGGTCTCATGCTATCGCTGTTGACCAGTTGTAGTTGCCGGAGGGTCTCATGCTACAACTGGTCTTTTGTGGATGCCGGAGGGTCTCATACCACTTCATTGGTGCAGGGTAGTTGCCAGAGGGTCTCACACTACTGCTGCTGACGAGTTGTAGCTGTCGGAGGGTCTCATGCTACAACGGGTCTTTCGTGGATGTCGGAGGGTCTCATACCACTTCGTTGGTGCAGGGTAGTTGCCAGAGGGTCTCACACTACTGCTGCTTCTCTTCTTTTTGGATGCCGGAGGGTCTCATACCACTTCTTCTTCTGCTCTGCTGGGGATAGGTGTAGCTGCCAGGGTCTCACGCTACTTCTTTTGTTCTGTTCCTTGTTGTTCTTTTGTCGGTCTTGTTGATGGACTGTCCTTGCTGATTGTTCGTCTTTTCTTTTGTGCCCTTAGCTTTGCTTGGGAAGCTGGGGACTCTGCTTTTGTCTGGTGAGTTAGCTTCTTTCTCGCTTGGTTTTGGGACCGTGGACTCTGCATTTCTGGGGAGTCGGCTTCTTTCTTTTTCTTTTTGGGGCCGTGGACTCTGCATTTCTGGGGAGTCGGCTTTCTTTCTCTTTCTTTTGGTGTGCTCTGCTTGGGAGGCTGTTCTTCCTTGGGTGTGCTCTGCTTGGGAGGCTGTTCTTCCTTGGGTGTGCTCTGCTTGGGAGGCTATCACAGATATGGGCTCTTTATATTCTTCTTCCCCTTTTTTTTTTTAGTTTAGCTTGAGGGCCAGTCTTTGGAGGTTTTGTGGGACTCGGTTGATCATTGTACCTGCAAGGGAATCTACAACAACTCCAAGCGCTGCATTTAACTAAGCTATCTTGTTAGCAAAGATTAACCTATGTTAGCTTGTTTGCACGAGTCTGTCGGTTCTGGGAAAGAAACGCTATCATTTTTAAAAGGTTGGCTTTGTCAGGTTTGTGTATGAGGTTTTGGAACTGTCTCGGATATGTGTGTATAGCAGGGGTTCTCTCCCGTGTACTTTCATGGGCATGTTTATGAGGGTATGAGGTGTATTACAGTGACGGCGAGTCGGAAAAATGCTCTGGGGTAACCACTGCAGGCCTTTCCATACTGTCTGATGTCAACCAAATGTGTCGCCCGACACGTTATGTCTGCTTGGCCTGTTGTGTCGCACGACTAATAGGAGCTCGTAACAGGTTTCTTTTTAAGTCGGCTCAGGCTTCATTTGCAAGCACTGTCTTCTCAGTAGAGGAAACCAGCAACCCCTGTTTGGCAGATAAGCGATTTCTTTGGCCAAGACTGATACTTTCGGCTGAGAATGGAGCATTATGGTGGAGAGATTGCTTCCCGGGAGTGTCAATTTAATCGGGACTTTGTCGAAATTTGGGGATTTCATCCGAGGCAACATAGGAGGGTTATTGACAAGCGGTACAATATGCCGTGCATTTGGTCCTTAAAAGATTGGAGGGTCGACTGGGATTTGCTCCGGGCTGCCTCCTGCTTCTGGGACTCAGAGCGTCATGTCTTCTCTTTGTCATACAATGATCTGACCCCAACCATGGAAGACTTTAGGGCATTGACAGGCTTGGGCGAGACGGTCACTGTAGCATTCCCACGGGACAATCGGTCAGTTGTGGAGCAGTTATCGGATTTCTTGTGTCTGCCAGCGGATTAGGTGTCATTTATGATTCTGGGTGACAGGTCCATAGACTTGACTCGGATGGCTAGGTTACGCCTGTCTCGTCCTGAGTTGTTTGACCTTTCTGCCTCTTTGGATATATTCATGCTGTTCACTCTGTCGACTTATTATTTCTGCGGATATGCCGGAGTCTGCTCAAGTACGTTGCTGGAGATTGTCAGGCAACTGAGGGGTAACCGGGGTGTAGATCTTCATCAGATTCAATCTGGCCAGGGGGAAATGGACATTGTACCGCTGTTGCTGGCTGAGACCTACCACGGCATTGACAGGTTAGCAGGGGGATCATACTTCATGGGAGCAGGCAGCCCCGGTTTGTTATCCCTGTGGTTCTCTGAGAGGTTACACTTGATTGGGCCATTACCAGAGGGTCGGGTGGCAATGCCTTGGGTGACCCGGCCACGCAGGCTGCTGAGGGTTGAGGCTGCTGACAGTTGGCAGATGAGGTTGTCACGGTATGAGACCACTGATCTGAGCTTTTGGATTCCTGCCTGGAACTTACAGACCATGAGAGACATTCAGGATGGATCAGTAGTAGTCAGACTGCCAGGCTTGCAGGTATCTTCTTTCTGTATCCCATCGTTGGTGAGCAGGCAGTACAGGTACCCTCAGCAGATTGTTCGAGCTTTGAGGGAGAGGCTGATGACCGATGCTGTTCCGATGTCTATGACCGAGCCCCAGACTATACAGTTTTTCAGCAGATCCTTTCTGGAGGGTTTTCTTCCCACTCGTGTGCTTCTTCGGCAGTCCAGAGGGTTTACATTTCTGACCACAGAGTATCTGGTTTGGTATGAGGAGCATCAGGGTCCTGCGCAATTGGCTATAGAGGCTCGCCGTCGGGAATACTTGGGAGCAGATTATCCATCCAGTCGGTCTTTCAGGGATACAGAGGCACGGGGAAACCCAGATAATATTACCGGCGATGCTGCTGAGGATTATCGGAGGCGAGAGATCCGGAGGGCTGCTTTGAGGGATGATCCAGAGGTGATGGCTCGCAGAGAGGCATTGAGGCAAGAGAGGGTTGCTAGGGCCGCCTTGAGGGAGACTGGTCTGATTGAACCACCGACGCGCGTTATTCCTGAATTGGGACAAGCTCAAACCGATTTATTTGACATTCCTAAGCCAAAGACCTCCCGGGGATCGAGGAAGAGGAAGGACAGAGGAGCTAGTTCGGGAGCGGGGATGAGTCTTTAGACACTTTTCTGAGAGATAGGAGACTATTATTATTATTTTATTTTTTATTTTTTTTTTGAGAGTAGGAATTATTTGTATGGAAACTGAGTATCCTTTGATTACTTAATGCAGACAACATAGATGTTGAAAATTTATTCCTTTTATTCGCAGCAGGTTCTTTGAGTCAAAAGCAGGCCGTGCTTGAACTCATCAACAAGAATATTAACTCATAATGAACTTTTTGAAAAGCTTTGGAACTGTAATCAAAACACATTTTAGCAGGATAAGAGGTTTTGCAGCATTTTTAGACAGAACCACAAGTGGTTGCCTACGTTCCCCTTTTGTAAGAGAACTAAGGGGCTCAAGTCTCCGTAGTTCGACTCAATCGACTTTTGTGTTTAAGAAAGGGGAAGATAGAAGGGGGACATGGTGCGACCCTGTTTTTTACCTAGACCACCCTTTTTAGGGTTTTCGGTCTAGCTGGGTATATTCTTTAGCACCGGGCGCGTCCCTTATTTTTGCATGGACTGCCTTTTGAGAGGTTTTCAGTCTCATCTGGGACAATTTTGTTGCGCCTTTATTTCTCATCATTTTTTTTAATTTTTTAATTTATTTTATATATATATTTTTTTTAGAGGGGGGAAGGACTCGATCATACATAGTATCTCCGCAACTTGTTGCCGTTGACGGGGTGCAGAAATGGGTTGCCATCTAAATCTGTCAGCTGCATGGCTCCTCCGGAGAATATTTTCTTCACTAGAAACGGTCCGACCCAAACAGGTGCCCATTTGCCCAATGCACTGCTCTGATTTGAGGGCTTCATCTTAAGGACCAAGTCACCAACCTTGATGTCCCTGGGTTTCACTTTCTTGTCAAAGGCACGGGCCATTCTTCTCTGGTACGCCCGGTTATGCTCCATGGCTTTTAGTCTGCGTTCGTCTAACAGAGCCAATTCATTGTATCGACTTTGGAGCCATTCAATCTCATTCACCTCATTTTCGAGCAAAACCCTGAGGGATGGAATTTCTAATTCAATAGGCATGACAGCCTCCATTCCGTAAGTCAGAGCGTATGGAGTTGCACCGGTGGCAGTTCGAATTGAAGTGCGGTAGCCCCATAATGCTAAATGCAGCTTCTCTGGCCAATCCCTTCCTCGCTCGGCCATTTTCTTTATGATTCTTTCCAAGTTCTTGTTGGCAGCCTCAACAGCACCGTTCGTCTGCGGTCTGTATGGTGAAGATTTATGGCGCTTGACCCTGTATTCAGTGAGTAACTTATCAGTTTCTCCTTCGAAATGGGTTCCATTGTCGGAAATGATCTCATTTGGGACTCCGTAGCGGCAGAAAATCTGTTCCTTTATGAAGCGAGTCACTTTCTTAGCTGTGAGCACTTTGTAAGATGCAGCTTCTACCCACTTTGTGAAGTAATCTACTGCAACCAATACAAATGAATGTCCATTGCTCCCGGGCGGAGTTATTTTCCCAATGACATCAATTTCCCATGTTGCGAAGGGCCACCGAGTTGTCATACAGTATAGGTCATGAGGAGGGATGTGATTCAGATTGGAGAATCGCTGGCATTTATCACAAGTTCGCACAAATTGGATGCAATTTGTCTCCATAGTAATCCAGAAGTAACCCAGCCTGATGATGCTATGCATGAGAGATCGAGCGTTCATATGAGGTCCGCAGGCACCGTTATGAACATCTTCCATTACTCTTTGGGCTTTTTCCTTGCTGATACAGAGTAGGAGTGGGCAACCTTCCCTTTTCTTCCACAGCTCATTGCCAAGTATGATGTACTGAGCTGACAGCCTTTTCAATGCTTGCAGACTCTTGGCATGAATACCCTTTATGTCTCCTTCTTTGTCAACAGAGAAAGATGCTTCACCATGCTTGAGATATTGGAAAATATGGTTGTACCACGGCTCACTGACGGTTTCGATCTCAATTTCACAACAATATGCAGGATTTTCTCGCCTACCGAACCTGAACGGTTTGATCGACTTTCCTTCTGGGATTTCTACCAAAGAGGCCAGAGTAGCTAGGGCATCGGCAAATCTGTTCTTGTCTCGTGGCAGGAACTGGAATGACACTTCCTTGAATTGACCAACGAGTTCTGCAATGTAAGCATGGTACTTCTGGAGACATGGATCTATGATCTTCCATTTGTTGGCAGCCTGATTGATTATCAATTGGGAATCACCGAACACTTCTAACTCTTCCACATGTCGCTCAAGGGAAGCCTGTAGACCAGCTATGCAAGCTTCATACTCGGCGGCATTGTTGGTAACCGAGAAGTTCAGCTTGATAGCTATAGGGGTATGCATGTCGTTCGGGTCTACTAGTACCATCCCGATGCCATTACCTCTTTTATTTGCTGCTCCATCAAAGAATAACTGCCACCGGTTGCCGCTCTCTATAGCAAGAATCCCCTCGTCTGGAAATTGGAGATCTGGTCCTCGGGCTTCTGTACTGGGGAAGTCAGCCAACTGATCCGCCAAAGCCTGTCCTTTGATAGATTTCCGGATCACATACTTGATATCAAACTCAGCTAAAAAGAAGGTCCACTTCGCCAATCTGGTGGAAATGTTGCCTCTATCGCCTTGAAACAAATATCTGATCGGGTCCATCTTGGAGACCAAGTGCACTGTGTGGGATAGCATATAGTGTTTTAGCTTTCCGACCACCCAGACCAAAGCTGCGCATGTCTTCTCGAGGGCAGAGTAATTCAACTCGCTACCTTGGAATTTGCAGCTAACAAAGTATATGGCATTCTCAATCTTTGAATCCTTCTTCTCTTGTGCTAGCATAGCCCCAGTGGCTGTGTCTGTGACCGTCAAATATAGAAGTAAAGGCTTGTCTCCGTGAGGTGGGTAGAGAATAGGAGGATTAACAAGGTAAGCTTTGATTCTCTCGAAAGCTAGTTGGCATTCCTCGTTCCAAACCACTTCCTGATTCTTCTTGAGTAGCTTGAAGATCGGCTCACACATGGAGGTCAACTAGTTGACGAATCTGCTGATGTACTGTAATCGACCCATGAATCCTTTCACCTCGGAGACAATTCTAGGTGGCTTCATCTCGACGATTGCTTTAACCTTTCTGGGATCTACTTCGATGCCGCGCTCTGTGACCATGTAGCCCAAAACTTTACCCCGGATAACCCCAAAAGTGCATTTGGCGGGATTTAGTGTCATGGAATGCTCTTGGAGTCTGTTGAAGAATTTCCTCAAATCAATGAAATGCTGCCCATCCGACCCTTTTGAGTGAATAATCATATCGTCCACATACACTTCAATCTCCTTGTGGATCTTGTCGTGAAACAGGGTGGTGACTGCTCTCTGGTAGGTAGCCCCAGCATTTTTCAACCCAAACGGCATCATAGTGTAACAATAAGTACCCCAAGGAGTAGTGAATGCTGTCTTGTCCTGATCTTCTTCTGCCATCTTAATCTGGTTATAGCCTGCGAAATCGTCGACAAAGGATTTGACTTCGTAGTTCGCGGTTGCATCTACCAGCATATCAATGTTGGGCAAAGGGAAGTCATCTTTGGGACTGGCCTTATTGAGATCTCGGAAATCTACGCAGACTCGAACCTTTCCATTAGCTTTTGTCACTGTCACAATGTTGGCCAACCAAGTCGGATATTCAATCACTTTGATGAAGCCTACCCGTAGGAGTTTTTCAATTTCTTCTTTCACCTGTAAGGACCATTACGGTTTTATCCGCCTCAACTTCTGCTTGATCGGCTTAATTTCTGGATTTAGAGGGATCCGGTGCTCTACAATAGAAGTATCCAGCCCAGGCATATCTTTGTAAGACCAAGCAAAGATGTCCATATACTCTATAAGCAGTTCAACCAGGGCAACCCGCTTATCTCCGGAGAAGAAGCTACCAATCTGCGTTTCTTTGGGTTCTTCGGCTGTTCCCAGGTTCACCGTTGTCAATATCTCATCGGCAGCTTGGGCCCGGCTTTCCTTTTGTTCGCGAACCTGCTTTGAATCATTTTCTAAAATTTGCTCGTCTATTAAGTCTGCATTATCTTCAATTGAATTGGGCTTAATTATTTTTAAGTCTTGATGATTATTTCTTGTTAAGCATTCAATTGTTAGATTTGCAATCACGGGATACTCAGAAAGGTCAACCATTTTATTCAGAGCATAGGGAAACACAGTGTTTACAACTCGAAGACAGTCTTCAGTCGTGAGGACATCAGACCGGTCGGAAGACTCAAATTCAATAACAAGAGATTCAGGAGACCGACTCAAAACACGAGGAACAAACTTAGACTCGGAGGGACAAGGACGAGGCTTGAGCCCAAGCTTTTCAATCATAGTCTCCCTGTCGGCGACCGGTCCTCGGAACGAAGTCCAATTCTGTAACGGTCCCTCTGCCACTGTCTGTAACATGTTTAGCTCCGCAACTAGCTCCTTTTCAAATTCTAGCATAGCTACCACCTCGCTATCAGAGGAAAAGTCAATCAAATCACTCGGCTCCCAGTGCTCGACGGCCCACCTCTTTAAACAAATCTGCCAAATCACCATCAATATCCACAGGGTCAGCTCCGCGGATTTTGCATATCGTGGGTTCATCCAAAGCAAACTTTTCAAACTGTTTCACCTGATCAGGCCCCCAGAAATGGTAGCTGTTCTCGTAAGGGGCGGTCACATCTGGCCTTTTGGGCAAGCTATCAAACATTTCCTTCACTGGATTTTGGCTGTCAGCGAACCTCCGGATTGTTCTCATTCTTTCTTTCGTTTGGCTCAGTCTTGGTTCTGGACAAACAAACAAGTCTCCATCCTCTCTGACGAAATGCTTGTTCAAAGACCAACTGTATGGGCGCATCTCCGGCTTCTTGTACCTCTTACCAGCCGCTGAGGTCATCTTTTCCTTGAAAGCTTCAGTCTTGTCATACACCTTATCTTCTCTAGTCACGGCATATCCCAGGCCTTGCTTGTTTCTCTTAGCTTCTGGCAACACAAGTCTGCACGGTCCCTGTTGGCATTTTCCCAGCCCCAGACCAGGGACATAGCTCATACCTCTTAGCATTTTCAAAACAGGAGGAATCTTATCTGAAGATGTCGTCATATCTATGGTGCAGACCTGCCCTTTAGGTTTCTCTATTGTGAATCTACTGAGCATCGGATTTTCCTGGTCGAGCTTGATCTCCATTACTGGTAAGGTGTTGGTGATGGTTTCCCCAATCGTAACACTATCACCATAAATCATCGTCAGCAACCCATCTTGTACAAATTTTAAGCACTGGTGAATTTGGAGGCTACCGCTCCAATTTCATGAATCCAGGGTCTACCCAGTAATGCTGAAAATGTGACTGGAATGTCGATAACTTGGAATTCAACCAACATCTCCTTGCCTCCAAACATCAAATTCAAAAAACTATTCCCAATACTGCCCTGGACGTGGAATCATAGGCTTTTATGGTTTGATTGGATGGTTTAAGGTTCTGCGCATTAATGTCCAATATACTCATCATTTTGGCCTAGAGCACATTCATAGCTGACCCATTATCCACCAATACATGGGGAATCCGACATCCTTCCAAGGGTACTGTGATGTGTAGGGACTCATTATGCTTCGCACCATAAGCAGGCAAGTCAAGATCCGTAAAAGTAATGATGTTCCCATACTGCGCAGTCCCAATCAATTGACAGGCTTCATCTGGGGCGGCATTGACAGATACTTTTGTTTTGGATAGGGCCTCTCCTAATTTCAGTTTGTAAGGGTAGGAGGATGTGAGCAGAGACCATAAGGAGATATCGGCTTGTGTTCTCTTCAACTGCGTTAGAATCGGGTCTTCCTAGACTTCTCCGTCTCCTGCTGATCTGTAAAGATTATGAGAGGACTGAGGGTTGGAGACCGCAACTGCCTTACCTTTCCCGGACGAATCTGAATTATTCACTCCCAACATTCTCCCTGACCGAGTCAACAGATTAACATCTTGGTGATCATCAACCACAAATTCCCTGCTGGCCTCCTTGAGCTCTGCTAGCGAAATCGGAATAGGACGAGTGCTATAAGGCCATGCCGCCTGCCTTATCTCATTTATGGACAAAGGAGCCTCTACATTGGCCGCTAGCCTGAGTTCCTCTAGAGAGATCGGAGAATCTCTAGGAATCACGGAGGACATAGTATTGGCAACCACATGCTCTTCATAATCGTCAAAATCAGGAGCATTATTCAAACCATATAGATCATCAAGATACAAAACATAACAGAAATTATCTTTCATTTCACCAGAAAAAGGGATTACATCAGTCACATTCTCATTACAACCAGCATCATCACTTTCAACTATCGCCTTCCCAAACTCTATTACATTAACATAGTAGTCTTGCCCAAAGTCAATAAGATTCACATTGTTACTTGGTAGAGGATTGTTGACCACATTCGGGCGAGGAGATTTCTCAATCTTCTTGTCATCCACAAAACCTTGAATTATCTTTTTAAGGGTTATGCAGGAATTTGTGGTGTGCCCTGGGAACTGGTGAAATCGACAGTACTTGCTAGCATCCATGTGGGGATTAGGACGAGCAGGGCTATAGTTCTCTAATGGCTTGATCATACCAGTACGAAGCAATCCTTTAAAAACCTCCTCTGTAGACATGCCCAAATCATCAAATCTCGGCTGCGTCTTAGGCTGAAGCCTCACTGTATTCTGCACATTATTGCCTCCTCTCTATAGATTGTTGATGCTGTTATCTTTGGTCACATCTCTTCCTCTTTTCGCCATTGCTGAAACAGGGTTGGGTGCTCGATATCGGTATCCTCCACTACCACTGTTGCCACCGACGTTTGCATTCGGGGTTTGATTGAACAATCTGTTTTCACTTCTAGCTCCCATTCCCACCATCTCTCGTAGATCTGGGTACCAACCTTTCCCGATGGCTTCTCTGAGCGCTGGCTTAATACATGACAAAAAGATATCCTTTTGGTCCTGGAGGGGGATCGGCTCCGATAGCTCATTAAGCTTGGCGTTCCACCGTTTGTAAAATTCTGTAATTGACTCATCAACCTTCTGGATAGTCCCCACTAAATCATCCCGAGTAGTACGCCACTCCAAGTTGCCTTTGTACTTCTCCAAGAAGGTCTCTGTTATCTGGTTCCATGTAGAGCGACACTCTTGTTTCAAAGCCAGGAACCACGTAAGCGCTGATCCCTTCAAAGTCAAATGGAAGTGGGATGCCATAAACTCGGGCGTGCAGCCCATTGCCCCCATTGTCATAACATACGTATCTATATGAGTTTTCGAGCAGGCGGTACCATTGAAATCCATCTTGGGCATTTTAAATTTGTGCGGCAAAGGCGTTACTTGGGCGGGATCCACAACCTTAAGACCACTGGAACCCACGGTCAACTTATCGATCTGCTGTTGCATCTGTTTCAACAAGGCTGTCACTTCTGGAGCCAAACCTGGAATCTGGGGTATAGCGGGAGCCACTGTCGATGAAGGCACTGGGAAGTCTGAATTAGGTCCAATGGGCAAAGTTGCTGATGGGAGACCAAAGGTACTGCGGATTCCAATATTACTGTCCAACAAACTGACCGAACTAGGGATCCTGTTTCCATACATATCATAACCGCAAACCGCGCACCGGGGTTACTGGGACTGCACCTGTGTTGACTGACCTCTGAATTGACTAAGAGTAGAGAAACCTGTACTGTTGCATGGGGCGGAATACGGAGTGGAACCATATAAATGCTGAGTAAGGGTAGAACACACTGCGGGCTGAGGGACACTGCCTTGAGTCTGAAACTGCTGATACCTTGAAAGGTTGTCCTGACAAATTTGATCCCCTGAAAGCCGATACTGACCACTCTGGAAACTGTCGGGATATGCCCTGGACTGAGGTTGGAGATAACCTGCTTGAAACTGAGATCCATACTGAAACTGTGATGTTGGGACATTGGGGTTTGGAGAGGCAGTGAGATCGAAGAAGTTTGATGCTTGACCACCATTCTTGCTAGCACCTTGTGGGATAACCTGGCTATACCCTTGAGAAGATGGGGGAATTAACCTTCCTTGGTCACTCACAAACATTCCCGGAGATGACACTTGATTAGGTCGTGGGGCATAGCTTACTGGAGGAGGCATCGCATTGTAACTGGGCTGGGTAGGCTGAGCAGGTGAAGCGGACCCAATCTCATTGTGGTTGTCTTCTGTGATCTCCTCATAGGAACCGTCCTCCCGACGAAGTATTGCAATCCCTTTGGCTCTCATGGCTTCCACAAAGCGGTTGTGAGCTTCTTCTTCACGAGCTTTGGCATTCTGAGCCAGTAAACAAACCTCACGTTCTCGGGCTAGAGCAGCTTCCAATGTCACCCTCAATTCCTCTGTGGTCATATCACTCAAACTTGGCTGACCCATTGTCACTGAGCATCCAGTGGACTGAGCAGAAAATACATCTCCATTCCCGGCCATTTCTGATTCTTCACCAACTGAAACTGCTTGAACACGAACTAAACGAGCTCCTGGGACAGATGAACGGGTCCAACTCGCCGTAGCTGCAGGGGGTAGAGATGGGTTTATAAGGTTTTGAAGGGAAATTTGGAGGAACGGGAGAGGGAAAGGAACGGAACAGACTCGCACAAACAATCTTATTCATCTTCGAGTATAAATTAGTGTTTTAAATCCTAAGTACGGTTGGAAAAGGGGAAGCCTTTATTCATGCTAACTATACCTTGGGGAAGCCTAAGGGGACGCAATGTTCAAATTATACTAAATGCCTTGCTTTGAAATATATAATAGGTAATGATACCTAACCAAATCCTAACATCATTATGGAACGGAGAGATCGTCCAAATTTCTAGGGAAATTTGGGCAACATAACGGGTCTTTTCAAAGAATTTCGAAGAAAAATCCGGCATGACCTCTCGTCGGTGCACGTTTGACAATGCGGCATGATCTCTCGTTTAGAACATGCCACGGGAGTGACATGTCCCTACGTGAAATCATGTTGCATTGGCAACATGCCCACAAGATGCGAGGTTTTGGGGGAAGGTATAAGGACCTACGATATGTTTCAAAACAATTCATTTTGCCGTAATGAAAACATTGTATCAAAAACCAACCGTGGGTAAGGTTAAATGTGTGGCGCCACCTATAACGCACTAGGGGGTTAGGTTTGATTTCAGGCGCTCAAGCGTAGGCGAATTTCATGGCCGTCCGCGATGCCGTCAATCGCACCCGAGGGTTCTAAGTCTAAGTGATGTAGTGTGCGGATGACTATATTCTTTTATTTACAAAAAACAAGATTTTTTTTTGTTTTATTTTATTTTGAAAAGAGAAAAGAAAACACACACACACCCTTACAGGAATACAGGGAACAACAATCAACCGAGCCACATTCGATTCAAGGGACTGCCCTCAAACCAGACCTCTGAGTATCTGTTCAGTGGCCACCATTTGTCGCGTGACACAGGACATCAAGAGACAAAGGTGTCGCACGACCTTGGTGGTCACTGAATCAATATTCTGCAATCATCAAATCAGCCCATGTATCTCCATAGCAGGAACAAAGCAAAAACAACTAATGCACAACACAAGGAATACAAAGCACAAAGGGGGTCCACAAGTCTCATATTCAACAAAATGCATGAACCACAAATGATTGTCAAAGATGCACACAAAATGGATGTATTGGATGTCTAATTTAATGAAAGCTTGACCCACTTAACATTTGAAAAACAGGTTTTCAAAGTCAAATTTTCCCCAGCGGAGTCGCCACTGAATGTGCGCTCGCCCGAAAAATTTCGGTTCATTACGAAATGAATAAAGTAAAGGAGTTGCCACGCCGTTTTTGAGAGGAAACATTGAAAACCTTTTTTTAGAGAGAAAACACGGGTTCGGAGGTCAGGTTACGTGTTGGGAAGAACCGAGAGTTCACCCAACACGCCTCGTCCGTAGACGAGTCTTTCAATTAAACATCCAAGCAAAATCCAAAGTGTGTGAAAGTGTTGACAATGAACAAATGTGGTAATCATGCATCTTATTAATATGAATTGAGATTTACAACTTGTGAATCCATTATTGAGGGAGGCCACATCCCTTCTACAACAATCTAAAACAGATTACCACTGAAAAAGGTTCCTGCAAATAGGTCACGATATGTCGCATGACATATGATTCCAGTGACCACATATGTCGCGTGACACAGGATCACCTTGGAACAATATGTCGCGTGACATACAGAGGCCATTTGCAGAAACTTACACAACGAACACCAGAATCAACAATAACTAAAACAGATCCAATTGATTAACCAAATTATGTACGAAATACAGAAATAACAACAAATCGACCCCGAGAGTGTGGATATGGGTAGATCCACACCCCCTTGGGGTTTGAACACCAATTCAAGCAAATATTCAACAAGAGCAATTCAATTACACAGATCAAACGACTTAAACAGAGAGATTGCGATTGGGATTCAATAATCCAGACAGCTAGGGCCTGATTATCGAATCCTAACAAAAGTAAATGAGAGAATTATGAAGAATTGAGTAAGGGGGAGAGAGAGGAGGGAGTTTAGATTTCGTTACCCTTGATGCTTCCCCGAATCCTGTATCAAGTTAGATACAAGACCCTTAAATTGGTCGTTTCTGGTCTTGAAATCCTGAGGGAATTGATGCAAGAGGTTCCAAGTGAGTTGGTTGAAGAAATGGGTTTAGATGGGAGAGAATTGGGTAGGTTGAAGGTAGGAGAGAGAGAGAGAGGTGTGTTTGGGGGGCTTTGTTACGATGCAATTTGTGCAAAGTAACAGTAGGCTGAAGTTGGGATCCCATTTCTGAGAGGGGGAGGGTCTTATTTATAGGCTGCAGTTAGTGGCCTCAAGGTGTCGCACGACCTTACGTATCCACTTTCTAGGCCTCGAGTTGTCGCGTGACACAAGATGGCCATAACCGCTTTTGGCGCCAAAACCGGTTTCTGGAACATTCCGGGAAAATACCCAAAAAGTACAAAAGGTTTTATTCCCAAGAGGTCCCTTTGCATGAGTAAGTACCAAAAGGTACTTCCTTCACAGGAAACTTATGAAATGTTTCCGGAAGTCTCGGGATTGGTCGGGAATTTACCAGAACGCCCCTTAATGCAATTTTATTACATTAAAATGCATCTAAACAGATAGTGAAACTTTGTATGACGCATGGGAACGGTTCAAGGAACTTCTCAGAATGTGCCCCCACCACGGGCTCAAAAAGTGGTTGATTGTTCACACCTTCTACAACTGTCTCATATTCAAGACAAGAGAGACCATTGATGCCGCTGCAGGAGGAGCATTGATGAACAAGGGAGTCGATGAGGCATATGACCTTATCGAGAATATTGCATTGAACCATTACCAATGGTCAAATGAGAGGGAGCAACAACAAGGTACGCCTGGTAAATATAATGTTGATGCAGTTACTCTTCTCTCTTCTAAGGTTGACATGCTTTTGAAAAAATTCTAAAAGCTTAATGTCAATCTCGTGGCTAATGTAAATGTTTTATGTGAACTATGTGGGTCTAACTCACATAGTACGGATAATTGCGAGTTGCCTGACATTAGTTCTAATGATCAAGTGAACTTTGTAAATTCTTTTGGATAGAAGGGGGGGATGTATTCTAATACATACAATCCCGAGTGGAGGAATCACCCCAACTTCTCCTATAAGAATAAAAATGTTCTAAACCCGCAACCATATACACAACCTCCGGGATTTGCACCTAAGAATTTCAATAACAATGCAAGTACCTTCCCCCCGAAATCAAAATTGGATCTTTTAATGAATTTTGTAGTAGAAAATAAAAATTCTCAAGAAAAGGTCAATAATGAATTTAGGGAATGCTTTAAACTTCTTAATGCTAGGTTTGATAACTTAGCAGCGCATAATAAGATGCTAGAAACTCAACAAGCTCAACAGGCTATCCCAACGAGTAGGTCACAAGGGTGTCTTCCCGGTCAACCTCAAAGGCTAAATGAGCATGTAAACGTGGTAAAAACTAGGGATGAGCAAGAAAAGCTAGATGTATGTGAATGAACGCTCACCGAAATCAATCATAAAAATAATATTTCTTGGAGTCGCCACGCCATTTTTTAAGGAAAACATTGAAAACCTTTTTGAAAGAGAAAACGGGTTTGGGAGTCAGGTTACGTGTTGGGAAGAGAATATAGAGCTCACCCAACACGCCTCGTCCGTAGACGAGTCTTTCTATGTTCAACATTCAAAACATCCAAAGTGTGTGCAATTGTGTGTGACAAAATATGTAATAAGATGCATTTTAATGCTTTACTTTATTGATCAAAATGAGAGATTACAACTTGTGAACCTTTTACTGTGGGAGGCCACATCCCACTTACAATTGATAAACTTGAATTAAAAGGAAAGGGGTTGAGGCAGTCTGCCCAGGGCCACGGATGTCATACGACACAGGACTGCTCAGGGCCTTGGATGTCATACGACACAGGATTACCCAGGAGCGTGGATGTCGTATGACATAGGATAACCTGGTTAGAATGTCTCTTACAAAGGGGGTACAAAGGCCACCAATACCATTCTAATACTAAAAGAAGTAAAGAATTACACTAAACAGATCTTGAAACTACCATGGGGTAAATTTGGGTTTGACTGAAGTCACTGAATGCCACATCAGCTTTCTGGGATCCTTATGTCGTATGACACATGGCACCTTAGGCAGTCCTGTGTCGGACGACAGAGGCATCCTCTATCAGTGGGCTTCAACCAATGATCCAAACTGCCCAACATGATAAGATTAGACCGAGATACTAACTTAAAATAGTAGAACGACAGTAACAAATGAGTATTGTGGGAGGATCATATGGCTTGGATGGCCAAATGTGAATGATCACACATTTTGGGCCATAATGAAGGCCATCAACTCCTAACTCAAACGAAGATGATCAAAATATCATCAAAGAACTATCAACCAAGCTTGACCACAAGATAACTGAGATCGATACAATTACTTCAAACGAGTGTGGATATTGACAATCCACACTCTACTTGAAGCATTCAATAACATGAATAACCAAAAGTGCAATATCATGAAAATGGATACAACATTCAGAGACTGAGACAAAACAAGCTCAACCACATCCGAAGTCAAACAACACCCAGCATAGCAATAGAGATATACATGTCGAAAACAGAGAAAGAGGATGGGAATTAGAGCGTTACCTTCGTAGATCCACACCCTATATACCTCGTCGATATAGAGGGCCTTCAAATCAGCTTCCGGAGAGAGACTCGAACTCTCAGATTGAAGTAGCCTGTAAAGCTTCAAGTGTCTGCGCGTGATTGTGTAGAATCGGTATATGAGAGACAGAGAGAGTTGAGAGAAGGCTTGAATGATTAGGGACTTGGGTTGTTGATTGGGTATACAGAGATGGGTGGTAAGGAATATTGAGGGAAATAGGGGCGTTATTTGGTGAAGAAGGTCGCCGGTTTTGGGGGAGCTAGAGGAAGACGAAGATGAGAGAGAGAGAACTAGGTGAACACCATTAACGGTTAGAGAGAGAATGGCTCTTTTGCATTTAGAGAGAGAAACCATCTAGTAAGAGAGAGAGAGTGAGCGAGTGTGTCGTTCGAGGAGAGAGAGCACGGTGAGGCAATTTAGAGGGGGTTAGGTCGTTGTTGGTTGAGAGGTAGATTAAATTGGTGAAGGGATTTTGGGGACGATGGAGAAATGGTGGTGATGGTGATTGGGTTTGAGAGAGAGGTAACGGTGAGGGAGATTGAGGTTTGGTCTCGATTTTGTGGAGAAGGATTGGCCGACGAGGGAGAGACTAGGTGAGGAGGGCAATTTAGGGAGCGACAATGGTAAGGAATGCCATTGTTGTTGTTGGAGGAAGAAGACGGTTCAGGGAGCCCTAAATCTCTTTTTGCGGCTAGAGAGAGAGAGGAGAGAGGGAGAGACTCAGCGTATCTGTGTGAGGCCCCCTCAAAAATGAGATAAATCCCTTTATGAGGGAATCAAGCCGAATCGTAGTTCATAGAGATGGACGTTTGTGTCCGGGGGAAAACGACCATAATGATCATGCGGCTGGACCTTTTATGAGAAGGATTCCTACGTATCCCATGAGGGAATCAAGCCGAATCATAGTTCATACGGACGGACATTTGTGTCCGGGGAAAAGCGACCATAATGGTCATGCGGCTGGACCTTTACAAAAAGGATTCCTACATATCCCATGAAGGAATCAAGACAAATCGTAGTTCATCTATTGGGGTGGCGATAACAAGAGGTCACGGGCGTTTGTACCCAAAAGCAAGGTGATAGGCGTTTGTACCCAAGAGCGAGGTGATGGGCGTTTGTACTTGAGAGCGAGGTGATGGGCGTTTGTACCCGAGAGCGAGGTGATGGGCATTTGTACCCAAGAGCGAGGTGATGGGCATTTGTACCCGAGAGCGAGGTGATGGGCGTTTGTACCCGAGAGCAAGGTGATGGGCGTTTGTACCCGAGAGCGAGGTGATGGGCGTTTGTACCCGAGAGCTAGGTGATGGGCATTTGTACCTGAGAGCGAGGTGATGGGCGTTTGTACCTGAGAGTGAGGTGATGGGTGTTTGTACCAGAGAGCGAGGTGATGGGCATTTGTACCCGAGAGCGAGGTGATGGTCGTTTGTACCCGAGAGCGAGGTGATGGTCGTTTGTACCCGAGAGCGAGGTGATGGTCGTTTGTACCCGAGAGCGAGGTGATGGGCGTTTGTACCCGAGAGCGAGGTGATGGGCATTTGTACCCAAGAGCGAGGTGATGGGAGTTTGTACCCGAGAGCGAGGTGATGGGCGTTTATACCCGAGAGCGAGGTGATGGGCGTTTGTACCCGAGAGCGAGGTGATGGGTGTTTGTACCTGAGAGCGAGGTGATGGGCGTTTATACCCACGAGTGACTGTTACAAGGGGAGTCACCCCAAGATTGACTGTTATCTGGGAGTCACCCCAAGATTGACTGTTACCTGGGAGTCACCCGAAGATTGACTATTATCTGGGAGTCACCCGAAGATTGAATGTTATCTGGGAGTCACCCGAGAGATTGACTGTTATCTGGGAGTCACCCGAAGATTGACTGTTATCTGGGAGTCACCCGAGAGATTGACTGTTATCTGGGAGTCACCCGAAATTTGCTAATGCTTCTTAGAAAAGTAATTAACTGAGATATGCTTTCATACATGTGCTTTGCTTACCTATAGGTGTCGAAGGGACTGAGGCTATGGCTGATGATCATGGAGGTTTGTAGCTGCCGAAGGGTCTTAGGCTACAACTGTCAATGATCGTGGTTGTCGGAGGGTCTTAGGCCACTGTTGATGATGAAGAGTAGCTGCCAGGGGTCTTAGGCTACTGTTGATGATGAGAAGTAGCTGCCAAGGGTCTTAGGCTACTGTTGATGATGAAGAGTAGCTGCCAGGGGTCTTAGGCTACTGTTGATGATGAAGAGTAGCTGCCAGGGGTCTTAGGCTACTGTTGATGATGAGGAGTAGCTGCCAGGGGTCTTAGGCTACTGTTGATGATGAGGAGTAGCTGTTGGGTTTTATGGGTCCATGCGCAGCGGAATTAAGCATCAAATTAACACAAAACCCAAGCCCTAAGATCCGTTCTATACGATTAAATTGAATTGCTATGAGATAGAATTTACCAACCTAAATTGCTTTCCGGTCTTGAGCTATCGAACGGATAATTATGTGATTCGTAATCACAAACTTTTGATCTTCAAATCTTCGAATCTTCAACTCCTTTGGATCTTTAGATTTGAACTCTAGGTCTTTGATTTGTTTGAACAAAACTAAGACCCTCTTTTGGTAATCCACACAAATATGAATGTCGAGAACAATTCTCGGGTTGGGAATTGCTAGATTCCTAAAACTTATGGAAGAATATTGAGAGTATTTTGTTATGATTTTCCCTTGAAAATTTCGGCCAGGCCTTTAGGGTTGACAGACCTCACATATTTATACTACTTTAGTGTAAATATGTTTCCTAATCGAATTAGGAGAACAGGCTGTCAAAACGCTGTCGTGGCTAGTTATGTCGCGTGACATAAGTAGCCATGGCTAGTTATGTCGCGTGACATAACTAGCCAGTGGCTAGTTATGTCGCGTGACATAAGTTGCCAAATACAGAAACTCTCAATCATTCTTCCCTTGGTTCAACCAACTCATTATATTTGTGTGTGACCCAATAGGATTGTATTATGTTGGCAATGAGTCCGATCATATCGACCCTCATAAGACATAAGCGGACTCTAGCAAGCCATTATGTCTACCCAAATAACACAACGTAAGAGTTCACGTTTCCAATGGTACACTTCCATTTCTCCCTTTGTCTCACGATGTTATATTGAACACAAGTCATGGTCCACGTCAACTTGTATTTGTTCAATGCTTTCTCGATCTTGAGTATAATGATAGTCCAATCATATTGGGGTGTGGCCACACGCTTTCATCATTATCACTCATCGAGGGGCCCAAGCAAAACATCTCTCTTCCGAGGGACAAATTCCATCTTGACTTATCATCCTTCCCATCATGAATCCGATCATGCCAAAGATAGCCTTTATAGATATCGTGTTAAGATACCGTTTGACTAAAATCAAACATAACTTTTCATCATATGTAAGGTCATGATAATCTCAGTCTAGGGACTAAATGAAGTGACCATAAGAGATTTAATTATGACATTTGACCATGACATAAATCTCATACGGGTCAAGTCCGGTCACTTGTTCTCTAACAAGTACCCATAATTTCAATGTGCATCTCTATGCATATAATCATCATATGATTATCCATTGACAATTATACTAATTATTCTCTTAATAATTAGGGATGGAGATTATTACAATAAATATGCAAACTATATAATAATCAAATAATAAACATAAACGATAAAGATGATACATAACGGTTTTCAGTTAAATATAACTAAAGCCTAGGGCATTACACCAACAGTCTCCCACTTGCACTAGGCTCCATTTATGTATCGAATACTCATGGATCTAACATGCCCACCATGCTTACGCTTTATGCGAGGGTCTTTGTAAGTGAATCCCTTATGTCATCATCGGTTGATATTTTGTATATCTTAACGTCTTCTCATTCTTTATGAATTCCTCGAAGAACGTCTAAGTGAGTGTTTGGATCACCGTTGTGATTTTGGTTCCATTGTTTGCACAAATGACACCATAATTATCACAACAAAGTTCCACGGATTAGTGATACTTGGAGAAACACTTAAAGTGTTTCCAAAATACTAAATGAACTTTTGATCCAAACTGCCTCTTTCAGCTACATCATATGTTGCTAAAATATGGCCTTAGTAGTAGAATCGGCTACAATTTCTGCTTGGAACTCTTCCAATCAAAATTGCACCTCTAATAAGCACAAACACAAATCCTAATTGCGATTTTAAAATAACTTTGTCGGTTGGAAGCTAGCATCTTTGTAACCCTTACAACAAGATAAACTTCCAATCTTTCAAATCCCAAGAACGTATCCTTAGTTCTTCTTAAGTACTTAGGATCATCTTGACTGCCATCCATTGGTTCTCAACAGGATCAGATTGGTATCGACTCATCATGCTTATAGCATACGAGACGTCGAGTCTAGTACAAATCATGGCATACATGACAGATCCAAGTGCCGCAAAGATATGGAACTTCATTCATTCCCTTTTGCTCATCAGTTGTCATAAGACAATGAATATTGCTAAGAGAAATACCATGACCCATTGACAAGCTACTCTTCTTAGACTCTTCTAAGAATCTTGTCAATGTGAACACTTTGACTCAAACCAATTTATCCTTCTAGATCCATCTTTATAGATCTTGATGCCAAGGATGTAAGCGGCTTCACCCATATCTTTCATTGAGAAACCTTTCCTTGACCAAGACTTAACGAGTCTTAAGTGTCGGAACTTGTTTTTCCAATGAGTAAGATATTATTGTAATAAACAATAGAAATAATACCATGCTCCCACCGAATTTCATGCATACACAAGGTTCATCTTCGTACTTGATAAAGTCAAACTCTTTGACCAATTCATCAAAACGAAGATTCCAATTCCTTTAAGCTTGCTTCAACCCATCTCATGGATCTTTGCAACATGCATACTCTATTAGAGTTTCTTGGATCGTCAAACTATTCGGGTTGTGTACTATACACATCCTTAATAATCTTTCCATTTAAAGAAAGTCGTTTGACATCCATTTGTCATATCACATAGTCACAATATGTGATAATGGCAATTGAAAAATCTAACAGACTTCGACATTATGGCTGGCGAAAAAGGTTTCAACATAGTCAATACTATGAATTTGCCTAAATCCCTTTGTTACAATCCTTAGTCATGAAAGTATACACCTTCACATCCATGTCGGTCTTTGAAGACCTACTTGCACCCTTTAGTTTTTACACTTTTAGGTAGCCCAATCAAGTTCCAAACTTGATTGTTAAACATGGATTGTAATTTGGATTCCATGGTTCCTAACCATTTATCCAAATTAGGAGAGGACATCGCTTCTTGATAGCAAGTAGGATCGTCATTCTTAATGACTTCCACTTCATCACTTTCCGCAACGAGAAATCACTATTTCTTGAGTTCGAATCGTAACCTATCCAATCTACGATGGACTTGTGCATCTTGAACCGGTTTCACAACTCCTTTGTGAACTTGGTTCTGTCTCTACTCTTGGTTCCATATTATTTTCGGGTTCTTGAACTTCTTTCAAGATTAATTTTACTCCCACTAGATTCTTTATTGAGAAATTATTTCTCAAGAAACGAATCGTATAGAGCAACAAACATTTTGTTCTCTTTGCGGTTGTAAGATTATTTTCCGAAAATAACCTTTGTCAAATTTGGTGCTAACTTATAAGAGACAAGTCTCTTTACATAAGATTCGCAACCCCAAATTTTCATGAAAGACAAACTAAGTTTTCTTCCATGCCACATCTCATGTGGGGCCTTAGGAACCGATTTAGTAAGGACTCAATTCAGTGTAACCGCATTATTTCTAATGCATATCCTCAAAAGGAATTAGGAAAGTCAACTTGACACATCATCGAATGAACCATGTCCTACAAGGTTCACTTCCTCCTATAGACACACCATACAATGTGATGTTCTGGGTGGAGTCAACTTTGAAACGATTTCATAGTTTTGAGATGATTGTCAAACTCTTGGCTCAAATATTCACCACCTCGATCTAATCGAAGTACTTAATAGTTTTGCCAAGTTTGTTTTGCACTTCATCTTGAAATGTTCGAAACATCTCAAACGATTCACCTTTGGACTTCATCAGATAGACATAGTCATATCTAGATAAGTCTTTAATGAAATGTGATGAAATACCGAAGTCTTCCCCTAGCAATGCTACTTAACAGTCCACATACATCTCATGTATAATGACCAATAAGTCACTAGTCCTCCCACTACTCTTAGTGTAGGGTGGTCTGGTTGATAATCCCAATAAATAAGATCCACATTCCTCAAATGATTTATGGTCATATGAGTCTAAAAGTCCATGTTAATGGAGTTTAGATATATGTTTCTTATTTATTTGACCAAGCCGGCAATGCCATATGAACGCGTTGTTCATATTGTTTGGTTCAGAATTCCCATTTATATTTTAGATATCTTCAATATTATTTTGTATCTCATCTTCAAGGATATGAAGACCATTCAATGACATATGCAATACAATAAAGCATATCATTAAATGAATATAAAACTTCTTATTGAAAATAAGAAAATTATATCCTTCATCATCCATTTAAGAAACGGAAATAATACTCCTACTCAAATTCGGAACGTAGTCATACTTGTTCAAAACAAGTACTACTTCACAAGGTAAAGTGACTTCATAAGTCCCTTATGGCTAATGTTGCAACTCTTGCTCCATTCCCATGCATAGGTTTAATTTACCTTATTTGAGTGGCTTTCTATTCTTTGTTCCTTGCACATTTAAACAAATGTGGGATCCAATCCGGTATCATATACCCAAGAACAAGAAGTCGAAGGGAAAATATCTATCATATAGATATTTGAAGAAGTAGCAATCATATTGCCCTTCTTCACCTTTTAGGCCTTCCTAATAAGCCTTGCAACTTTGCTTCCAATGACAATCTTATTGCAATGATAGCAAAATGCATCCTTTTGAGACACTTTGGTTTAGCCTCTTCGGCTTTGACAACATTTGTCCTAGGTTTAGCAACTTTTGCTTTACCTTCTTTTTCTTCCTTTATGAACCCTTTTATTGTGTCAACCATTAACACAATTTTTGGATTGCTCCTTCTTTCATCATATGAATTGAGAGCCTTCACCACAACATATATCTTTTGCCTAGTTCGCATTTGGAACATTTCCTTTATGCGGTGTGCTAGAACAAAAGAATAGTTATCATGTACTCAAGGTTCTTCACAAGAGCCTTTAAACATGATGGCAATTAAAAGGCAAGCAATATTGTCAGAATCATCAATATGTTTCTAATGTTGCTTTCTTATTTGCCCTTTGCAACATTTGCAATGGGTTCAGTAGGAACGGATTCGTTAAGAACGAACACATTTACCTAAGAACCATTCTTTAGGCTTTTTGATCCAATCAGAATTAAATGTATCGTTCCTTTCGAACTTCGTCCTTCATAAGGACAAATCGCAATTATCATTATGTAATGCTACTTCTACAACAAAATATACAAATTATATGAACACATATCAATATCAACACATTTATCATTTAAGAGCAAATAATGTATTTTACAAATACTCCCACTAAATCATACACCTTCCAATGCAAATAAGCATAATATGCATTTAATGGGCTAAGATCCAACTTTAATTTAATCTCAAGTACGCTATGGCGCACCGCTCAAGATTAAACTAATTAGGTAGAAAACATCAATCATATCGTATATGACTCTTAGAATCTTTTATGAGATTTATTTAAGACATCATATGTCCAAGCATATTTTAATCTCATCTTATGCCTTGGGTCCAAAACCATTTTGATAACCCAATTAAGTTCATCCATTTTAAACGTATAGGAACCACCATTTCCTCATCTTGCTCGCAAACGGAATAGAATCAAAGCACCTTCCTATGGCAAGCCCACCCAAAACTATCCGAGTGGTCTCAAGTGTTTAAATTATGGATTGGCATAAAGAACTTAAAAGTTAAATGAAGGTTCTTTAAGGTAGATTATAAGCATATCAGCAAAGATAGTCATAATCATGCACCAGTTAAGTTCCCAGGAAGATAGGTGAGCCACAAGGACTACTTAAGTACCAACTCTTCCTTAGACAGAACTCTCCTAGTCATGCACAATTAGAAATCAACTCTGATTTGGCAACATAATCACTACCTTTTATAAACAATTAGTTTCCTTTTAAAATTTCGCGTAATTATGACTTGTTTCCATAAACAATCATAAAATCCAAAATTTACAATGTCTAAATATAAACATATTAGGAAACTATAAATCAATGTTTCAACTAAACATCTAATAAAATTCTTAACACTTAAGAACAATTAATTCATGCATCGCAACAATTAATAAAACACATTTGAATTAATTAAGCATGCATCATAAACAATGAATTAATCTAGCATAGCCCTATAAATTTTATTTCCAGAAATTTATAGCATCCAGATTAAGACATAAAACATCTCAGATTGCAAACACAATCATAGATTAGCAGAAAAATTAAACAAGGCGATTACGCCCAGATTTGGCTTATTATGTCGCGTGACATAACTAGCCGGTGGCTAGTTATGTCGCGTGACATAACCGGCCAGTATTACCGAATTTCCTCTGTGGCCTACTGTGTCGCACGACATAGGTAGCCGATAGATTTCAGATTTCAATCAATTCAGATTACATGCAATTAAATCATATAAAACAACCCTTTTACATATTTAATTCAACATAATTCGAAAACGATTTTCACATTGTTTCACATAAACAATCAAAATTCTATCGCATACAAAAACATGCAACGAACATATAAACAATTTATATAATCATTCTAGCATGTTAATTCAAACTTAACCATACGAACGGGGCTCACGATACCCTTTGTTGGGTTTTATGGGTCCATGCGCAGCGGAATTAAGCATCAAATTAACACAAAACCCAAGCCCTAAGATCCGTTCTATACGATTAAATTGAATTGCTATGAGATAGAATTTACCAACCTAAATTGCTTTCCGGTCTTGAGCTATCGAACGGATAATTATGTGATTCGTAATCACAAACTTTTGATCTTCAAATCTTCGAATCTTCAACTCCTTTGGATCTTTAGATTTGAACTCTAGGTCTTTGATTTGTTTGAACAAAACTAAGACCCTCTTTTGGTAATCCACACAAATATGAATGTCGAGAACAATTCTCGGGTTGGGAATTGCTAGATTCCTAAAACTTATGGAAGAATATTGAGAGTATTTTGTTATGATTTTCCCTTGAAAATTTCGGCCAGGCCTTTAGGGTTGACAGACCTCACATATTTATACTACTTTAGTGTAAATATGTTTCCTAATCGAATTAGGAGAACAGGCTGTCAAAAACGCGTCTGTGGCTAGTTATGTCGCGTGACATAAGTTGCCAAATACAGAAACTCTCAATCATTCTTCCCTTGGTTCAACCAACTCATTATATTTGTGTGTGACCCAATAGGATTGTATTATGTTGGCAATGAGTCCGATCATATCGACCCTCATAAGACATAAGCGGACTCTAGCAAGCCATTATGTCTACCCAAATAACACAACGTAAGAGTTCACGTTTCCAATGGTACACTTCCATTTCTCCCTTTGTCTCACGATGTTATATTGAACACAAGTCATGGTCCACGTCAACTTGTATTTGTTCAATGCTTTCTCGATCTTGAGTATAATGATAGTCCAATCATATTGGGGTGTGGCCACACGCTTTCATCATTATCACTCATCGAGGGGCCCAAGCAAAACATCTCTCTTCCGAGGGACAAATTCCATCTTGACTTATCATCCTTCCCATCATGAATCCGATCATGCCAAAGATAGCCTTTATAGATATCGTGTTAAGATACCGTTTGACTAAAATCAAACATAACTTTTCATCATATGTAAGGTCATGATAATCTCAGGTCTAGGGACTAAATGAAGTGACCATATGAGATTTAATTATGACATTTGACCATGACATAAATCTCATACGGGTCAAGTCCAGTCACTTGTTCTCTAACAAGTACCCATAATTTCAATGTGCATCTCTATGCATATAATCATCATATGATTATCCATTGACAATTATACTAATTATTCTCTTAATAATTAGGAACGGAGATTATTACAATAAATATGCAAACTATATAATAATCAAATAATAAACATAAACGATAAAGATGATACATAACGGTTTTTAGTTAAATATAACTAAAGCCTAGGGCATTACACCAACAGTAGCTGCCAGGGGTCATAGGCTACTGTTGATGATGAAGAGTAGCTGTCAGGGGTCTTAGGCTACTGTTGATGATGAAGAGTAGCTGCCAGGGGTCTTAGGCTACAATTTGTTGATGATTTTATGTCCGCTCGTGGGGACTTTGATGAAGACGCGCCAATGCATGCAGGCTTTGATGAAGGTGCACCCCTGAGAATGGGCTTTTGATGACTCGCCCATGAGAATGGGCTTTTGATGATGACTCGTCGGGCGGAACGAGCTTTGATGATGTTGAGACTGATGAGCATTATTGCTTGGAGATTGGGGCAGCTGAAGCTCCTTTTAAGGATGTCGATAAGTTCGAAGGTGATGGGACTGATGAAGATGATAAAGGCGGGATATGCCACCTGCAAGATTTGAAATCTTCATCCAGATTGTGATTTGAGGGGCAATCCCCATGATCAGATCATGATCACTTTGATTATTTTACCCTGTAGGGGGGAAGCACAACACTCTAGGCAATTTGCATTTTATTCACTTATTGAGATTTTGTTTATGCATTATTAATCTTGATGCACGAGTCCATCTTGGCTGGGGACGAAAATGGAGGGAGGATTTTTGCAAGGCTTGACAAGCGGATATGTATGGAGCAATTATGCTATGATGGATTGTGTATGGGATGACTGTATATAATGATGTGTGGGTTGGACCCTCTCCCATGAGGTGGGGAAATGTATGAGTGATGGTGCATGGATGGTCCAACCTAGGCAAGTCGGGGATGCTCCCGGAAGTACTGGTGGCAGCAGGTTGATTGTTGCTGATAAGAACAAAGTGTATCGCGCTCCTGAGACGGCAAGCAGCAGAAAAAGTGCAGAGAATGATCCCGACTTTGAAGAGATGACTAGGCGAAATCCCAGTTGGTAATGCAAAGCATACCCGGAGGAAATCTGGTAAGGAGGGTGAAATTACCCGGATTTTGCGTGACGGCAAAAGGCGGTTGTCTTTCGCGGAGGGTTGGTATCTGAGACCTCGCTTTTCAGAAAGGAAGAGGAGTCGCCACGCGGTTTTGTAGTTTGAGCCCAAAACGTTGAGAAACGGCTATAGTGAAAATGGTGTCATTTTTATTGGTAGCAAAAACTTAGGAAAAGGCTTTGAAAAAGGGGAGTCATTTTTATTGGTAGCAAAAACGAGTAAAAAGCTATTTGGTATCAGAGATTGTTAGGTTCGGAGGTCACGTTACGTTTCGGGAAGAGTATTACGAGATCGCCCAAAATGCCTCGTATGACGAGTCTTTCTACCTTTCTCGAAAACATGTGCGTGTGTGCGTGTGTGTTTGCATTTTGAAACGGGAGGCTTGAATGACAAGCTTAATCTTGGTTTGAATGTCAAACGTTGATTAGGTGACTTTGTTTGAAAAGACGAGCGTTTGAATGACAAACATCGGTTTTGTAGTTTTAGGAAAAGTGGCGCGAGTGCTGATTTTACCTGTTTATCTTAAGTGTCAAATGTTGACTTTTAAGAAAAGAGCGTTTGAATGTCAAACGTCGAATTTTTAAGTTTGAAGATGAGTGTTTGGATGCCAAACGTCATTTCGCGCATTTTGAAAGAGAGTTCGAAGGTCGAACTCCGGTTTTGAACCGGGCGTGTCATTGTTAACGATTTTTACGGGAAAAAACGTATTAAATGATTTTGAATGTCAAAATTCGGCTTTTAAGTTTGAAAATGAGCGTTTGGATGCCAAACGTCATTTCGCGCATTTTGAAAGAGAGTTCGAAGGTCGAACTCCGGTTTTGAACCAGGCATTACATTGTTAACGATTTTTACGGGAAAAAACGTATTAAATGATATGCAATCAACGAATTGGGTTGCGACTCGAACTTTGAAAAGTAAATACTATCACGATCCAAACGGGTTGAACTTTGTAAATGACATTATTTAAAGTGTGGTATCAACGGAATCAAACGATCCGGAATCGTAAATGACGATCGACGAGCCAAACGACTCGGAATTGTAAATGACGATCGACGAGCCAAACGACTCGGAATTGTAAAGTTGCAAGAAATGTAAATGACGTTCGACGGATCAAACGGTCTGGAATGGTAAATGACAGGAATTTAAATAACGTTCGACGGATCGATCGATCCGGAATTGTAAATGACAGAAATTTAAACGGAATGGGGTCGAAATGCCGTTTTAACCCGAGATTACTTCTCTTACGAGAAGAGAAGAGGATCGAGGGGCTAAAACATATCGGAACTCGTTAGACGGAGGCGTCTACATTTCAACGATGTTCGTCCAAAACGGTTATAGCGACTGGCACATAAACTGAGGCGGAGCGAGAGATTAGAGAGAGGGAGTTATACCTATGGCTAGGGTTGACTCCTTTGGCTCGGGGGGTGTATACGGGATACGGAAAGTGGTTTGGAACGGTGTTTCGGAGTGGAGGGGGGCGTATTTGATCGAAATACGAAGTTTTCACACGAATCGAGACGAAACGGGAGCTCGGGAAGGGGTGAAAAGGGTTTGGGCCGTGGCTGTGGTGATTTTGGGAGTAAATTTTGTTGTTTTTAAATGGCTTTGACAGCCCTTCTATTTATAGGTGAAATTTTCGCATGAGTCCGGCCGGACTTAGCTTGAAATCCAGGGGGTTTTGTGAAACTTTGGAAATTGGAGGGACTTGCTGGCAATTTCTGAGAGTCTACAAAGGAGTCCGGCCGGACTTGGACTGCATACCGAGGGTATTTTAGTATTTTCTCCTTGATTTTTGATTGAAAGGTGACTAGAGGGAGGTGGCATGTGTGCCACATGTCCCATGACTCACAGGCTGTGTGGGAGTTCGTTCCCGGGTCCCGGTTTTGTCCCTTTTTAAAATAACAGTCCGGAAAATGTCCGAAACGCCCCCGGAAAGTGCCGGAAAGTGCATTTTTCAGGGAAAGCCGTACTTTTACGTGCGATGACGTGTGTTAAGTACGTTTCGACGTCGGGATCCACGAGGTAGTCCCGGGACGTCTCGTTGGCTAGGCAACGGGGAGCTTAACGGGTTCCGGTTAACCTGGAGCGGGCCAGTTAACAGATTCCGGTTAACTTTTAACGGATTTTGACGATCCGGATTTGGGTACTTACAGTTAGCCCCTCAGCGATGTCTCTTCCGAAGGAAGTGGGGTCGTTGAAAAAAGATAAGGATCCAAATCGGGATGCCTTACTTTGAAAGACCTGGGCGGTCAGCTGGCTGGACCCTTAGCGAAAGGATTCCTACGTATTCCGAGCGGGAATCAAGCCGATCATAGTTCGTAGGTGCAAGGGGCCGCGCGTGAGGACCTTGACCTGAGCGAGACTGTTGGGAGGCCTCTGAACCTGAGTGGAGACCATTGCGAGGTACCGGAACCTGAATGGAGACTATTGTGAGGCGTCTGAACCTGAGATTTCTGAAACCTTCGAGGGCGTGTGGCGCCTCAAACCAGAGTTGCTGATACTGATGAGGGCATGTGGCGCCTCAAACCGGAATTGCTGATACTGACGAGGGCGTGTGGCACCTCAAACCGGAATTGCTGATACTGACGAGGGCGTGTGGCGCCTCAAACCGGAATTGCTGGATCATACGAGGGCGTGTGGCACCTCAAACCGGAGTTGCGAGGATACGTTTATCCTGAGACGAAGGCATTCGTGACTTGGGTGCTGGGCTTACGATGACGGCCAAGTTCATCCTGTTGGGGATAGGGTGGCAACGATGGGAATGGTTGTGTTAAACTGGCGTTATTAACAACATGGAAGGATTGACGTTTCTTCTTTAGAATCCTGATGGGAATGAGCATTCAGGCTTACCTTGATGGCCGAAGAGGGATTGTTGTGCGGGCTTACCTTGATGGCTGCTATAGTGGGATGATCGGGCTTACGAATGGCGGCTGGGGAAGTGAACGGTAGTGAAAACCGATAGAAATTTTGACGTCGTGAGACGGAATTGTAACTGGAATGTCCGGAGACTAGATTGAGCGTTTGATTGTCAAACGTCAACTTGAGATGGAAGTGAGCGTTTGAATGTCAAACGTCAACTTGGGATGGAAGTGAGCGTTTGAATGTCAAACGTCAACTGGGGATTGAGAATTTTAACGTCTGGAGACGAGCGACTGGGAATTTAACGTCTGGAGACGAGCGTTAGTGAAAACTAACTGAGAACTTAACGTCTGGAGATGAGCGTTAGTGAAAACTAACTGGGAATTTAACGTCTGGAGACGAGCGACTGGGAATTTAACGTCTGGAGAAGAGCGTTAGTGAAAACTAACTGGGAATTTAACGTCTGGAGACGAGTGTTAGTGAAAACTAACTGGGAATTTAACGTCTGGAGACGAGCGTTAGTGAAAACTAACTGGGAATTTAACGTCTGGAGACGAGCGACTGGGAATTTAACGTCTGGAGACGAGCGTTAGTGAAAACTAACTGGGAATTTAACGTCTGGAGACGAGCGTTAGTGAAAACTAACTGGGAATTTAACGTCCGGAGACGAGCGTTAGTGAAACTAACTGGGAATTTAACGTCTGGAGAGGAGCGTTAGTGAATACTAACTGGGAATTTAACGTCTGGAGACGAGCGTTAGTGAAAACTAACTGGAAATTTAACATCTGGAGACGAGCTTTAGTGAAAACTAACTGGGAATTTATCCTCGGGGGATGGGGTGTTAGAAATGTCTAACTGGGGGGAAATTTTACACTTTTGGGGGCCAAAAGGGGTAAAATTGGAACTGCGAAAGGCTGAGGGGCCAAAGTGGCAAGGAATCTTTCTGGTGCAGCAAGAGTCCGGTCGGACTTGGACTGAATTTGACCAGATTCAAATCAGCGCCAAGGCCGACGCAAACCAGTCCATTTTCTTTCATTAATTCCGGCGAGAGGAGAGAAAAGAGAGAAAATTTTCACCCCAAATTGTGAGTTTTGCTCAAATTTGTGAAGGAAAATTGCCATGGAAGGTGATTGGGAACCAATGGCTCGTCATGGAAGGACCGATGACGAAAGAACGCGGTTGGTTCGGACCATTCGAACCAATATTCATCCATTGAATCCGATGGAGTTCTACCCGGCTAGGGAGAACCACAATTTCAAAGGAGGGATCGAGAGACAGGTACACTTCCCTCAAATTCCATTAATTTTAAGAATGTGCATTCTTTAAATGTTAGAAATTTGACTAGGAATGAGTTAGAGATTTTGGTGCCCCGATTGGGTCTTTTGACTTTGCTATGCGCCTTTGTCGAAATTGACTAGGATGTAGTTCAATTGACACTATGGGTAGATGACATAAAAATTTTGGTTGCAAAATTCCATGCCTAGATATGTTTTCCGAATTTAAAGAATGTTTAAATCGGGACGGAGTAAATTTTCGAAATGTTCGAAAGGATTTGAAAGTTCCGGTTTCGACGGAGTTTTCGAAGGGTTTTGAAAGTTTCGGTTTCGACGGAGTTTTTGAAATGCTTTGAAAGTTTCGGATTCGACGGAGTTTTCGAAATGCTGTGAAAGTTCCGGATTCGACGGAGTTTTCGAAGTGCTTTGAAAGTTCCGGATTCGACAGAGTTTTCGAAGGGTTTTGAAAGTTCCGGTTTCGACGGAGTTTTCGAAGTGCTTTGAAAGTTCCGGATTCGACGGAGTTTTCGAAGGGTTTTGAAAGTTCCGGTTTCGACGGAGTTTTCGAAATGCTTTGAAAGTTTCGGATTCGACGGAGTTTTCGAAATGCTTTGAAAGTTCCGGATTTGATGGAGTTTTTGAAGTGATGGAAATATTTTAGGAAATGAATGAGAACCGTATCTGCATTGCATCCTTTTGACATGCGTTCGTGAACTCTGTTGATGTCGCTTCTGTGCTTAACGTATTCTTGCTTTGTTCACCTGCAGGGGCAAGGGACGGTTGATGTTCACAACCAGAAGAGCCGGGGATCCTTCGAGGTAGTGAGAGCGCTGTGGGAGATACTCCCGAACGGGGCTCGAGACGGAGAGAGAAGTCCATGGAAGCTGGTGGTCGACTCCGGATTGGCTGGATTCATTAGTGCGTTAGCTGCGATAGCTGCGACGCAGAGGGCGAGGTCCATGTACGTAGCTCTGAGCGAGTACTGGTGGGATACGACCCACACTTTTCATTTCAGATGGGGGGAGGCGACGGTGACTCCCACTGACTTTGCTGCTATCACTGGGTTGCCGACCTATGGCAATGCGCTGGTGTGGGTGGATGGTTATACCCCGGGGCAGTTGTCGGAGCTGCTGGGTTTTGATATCACCGATGCCAGGGGCTTAGGCATTCGGTACAGGCCGATGGAGAGGCATCTGCAGACGGGTATTGCTGATTATTTGGATGGGTCTCTGAGGATGACCGCGGAGCGCCTGGCTCGAGGGTTCATTTGGTTCGCGTTGTCAGCGACTTTGTTCCCGACTTCTGACACGTCCTGTCACTTCCCTTTGCTCGGGTCGCTGACAGACTTGGATGCCGTGAGGGGGTATGCATGGGGGGAGGCTGGACTGGCCGAGCTCTACCACTCCTTGGACAGATTCTCGCGGGGAGAGGAGAGTTCCTTGAGTTGTTTCTCGTTTGCTCTGGATGTAAGTTCACGTCTTTTTCTCTTCCTTGTCTCTTTTATGTACTCGTATGTATCTGCTCTGTAGCTGATATAACTTTCCATTTGCTTGACAGGTCTGGTGCTATGAGGTGTTCAGCCCGCAGCAGTGGGATATTAGGGAGGCGTACCGATCCCTGTTCCCTGCCATGCTGTCTTGGCAGAAGAGGGCAAAGAAGGCGGTGTCGTCGAGGGTGGGTACTCGGCTGTCGTACGAGGAGGTGTCTCTGGCCCTGAGCCGTGAGTTCTCCGAGCGGATCCAGCTGACCTGGTGGAGTCGGTTCCACATGGGCGTGGTTCAGGTTGCTAGTGAGGTTACGCGGTGGCGAAAGCTCCTGGTGGGACTTTACTGCGATGCTATGTATCTGGGGGAGAGGGTGACCCGTCAGCATGGCCTGGGGTCCCTTCCGATGGTGCCGGTGGATCCGCCTCTGCATATGCAGCATCCTCTGTCGATGCCGATGAAGGAGTTGGAGAGGTATAGACAGGGTGTGTTCTATACCGAGTATGTCATAGCGGGAGCCAACTATGACACTTTCTTGAGGATGAGGCTGAGGAGCCCGCAGGTGCAGCACAGGGAGGGCGAGGTGTAAGTGCTCCAATTTGAGTTGTTAGTATTTCCGTTAGAAAACTAACGAAAGCCTTCACATTCTTAACCTAAGCCTTAACTTCTCTAACAAAACCTAACTTTTCTAACAAAGCAAGGGTAAGTTGGGGATTGCTATTTAGAGTTAAGCATGGTAAAGAATCTCACAAAAGAGAAAAATTCGAAAATAGCAAGCTGTAAAACACAACTGGTTGCTTATTTTGAAAATATATTCCCTTTGTCCAAAGCCTGGAGCAGCATTTAATGAACAGTGCACGCTTACATACATATCCGCGCGGATGGAAATGAAATTTCCAGAGGCCTATAAATAGAGCCCCTCAGTCTCATAAAAACCATGAACAAAAGGAAGAACAACTCACTCACAATAGCACTGGCGAAAATATTATAGAAAACAGTGGGAATTCCCTTGAATTGCCACCTTTTTCTTAATCATTTTCCCAAATCTCACTCACTAAACACTCACTAAATTCAAGTCTCAAACACAAACACAAGGAAGATAGGATACCACCATTGGTAAACCCTCCTTCTCCTTACCTTAAACCTCCCTCATCCATGCATGCATCTCACATTTCAAAGATGTAACTTGTTTGTTGTCCATCCCTTGCCCTAGATCCAAGAGGATCACCATGGAAGTTCATCTCCATGGATGATCTTCTACAAGGATCAACATTCCTTCCAAATTGTTTTTACTTACTTACAAACATTTTTCTAAACCTAAAATCAATTTTCATACATAAAATCTTGATTTCAAGTTAAATCTCCCCCATCCCAAGCAAATGAAGTGCTTTAAGTCCTAATGTACCCTAAGGATGGCTTGATATAGTAGATCACCACTAAACAAGTTTAGTGATCACTAATCAAAGCCTAAGGAAATGGGGACAAAGCATGGATGCAAACCCCCTTTAAATCACATTTTCCTTCTTGAGAATGTTGCTGTCCAGTAGCCTTTCTCTTAGACCTCTGTCCATTGTTTAATTTTTTGGACACGGAAAAACTTGTAATTTGGTGTTTACTACAAAATACTTTTTGTAGCCAACATGCATAGGATTCCATAAATATTTTTACTTTATTTTTTGCGTGAGTATAACTCCCTTTTTCAAATTAATTTCTAAAATACAGTTTAGCAGTCTCTGGAAATCCAGATTTCACATCTGTGATTTCCAGAAGGTTTTGGTCCCTCAAATCATATCCAATCATAAAAATATTTTGTAGTCACCTTATTTAAGATGTTTTGAACAACTTTCATTCTATGACTTTCCTCATATTCTGAATTTTTAAAACTCTTAAATCCATTTTAAAATCAAGTGTCCACTGTCTTTTTCATTCTAGCAGAATTGACTTTCAACTTCAAGGAGTCTTTTGAGTACCAAAACTCAACCCTAAAATCATACCAAAATCATGAGACTTGTTTAATGTCTTAAAAAGAGTTCTCAATTTTTATTTCTCTCAGTTTCCACTTATTTTAACTAAAAATAAACACACACACACACACACACAAATGGTTTCAAATTAGGAAGACTCGTTTTACGAGGCATTCCGGGTGAACCCTAACGTTCTTCCCGGAGTGTAACGTGACCTCCGAACCCAAATCTATAATCTCGGGCATTTTTCAAAGTTTTGGCCCTTAAAATAAAAATGGCGTGGCGACTCCCGTTTTTTAAAAATGATTTTCAAAAGAAAAATCGCGGCGGGGCACATTCATCACAGTGGCGACTCCGCTGGGGAGAAAAATAAGCTTTATCATTTAAAAAAAAATATTAAAAAAAATGATATTTGGTATATAGGTGGAAACCATTAAATTTCCTGTACCGCTCCCTAACCCGGGGCTTGGGATAAATTATGGTCTAACAAAGCCACGTACCGGTATCATTTTTTTTTAAAAAAAAGAAAAGCTTTTGTGGGTCAAGCTTCCGTCCCGGCATTTGAAACCATTTGTATTGTGTGTGTGTGTTGGTTTTGCACATTTCGTGTTGTTTTGAACGTCCCAAAAAAGTCAAAATTTTGACTATTGGACCCGTTTCCTTGAATTGTTTGAATTATGTTCTTATGTGCTTATGTGTTCATTTGCTTTCAAAAAAAAATTCAAAAAAATTTTAAAAAAAAAATTTCAAAAAAAATAGATTTTCAAAAAAAAATTTCAAAAAAAAAAAATCATTTTCAAATTTTTTGCATGCATCATACTTTTTAAGACACATAAAAATTTCTATTTTACTCAGAAAAAGAAGATAGACTGCTTGCACACTACGCGCACTTGGCCTTACACTGCACACTACGTCCTTAACCCGGGGAAATCCCAGTAGCAGCCCGTTTGGCCTTATTACGCCTCTCAGTGCGAGCACGGGACCACCCAAACATCCCTTGGAGCCTCGTGTCGACCATGCACTTGTCCGTGACACACTTTGTCCGAGACCCGGTTGGTTTTTAGTCTGGTCCGTGTCGTGCCCGGTCTGTGTATACACCTTTCCGTCAAGCCTTAGTCGGCATACCAAGTCAATATCTTTCGGGGACCCTAATCAGTCGAAGTCATGCCGGTTTTCCGCCGCAAACTTTGACCAGATAATGACTGGCGCCTTGACTTTGACTTTGACTGGCACAACTTATGCACCGACTCCCGGCATGACACTAAGTCATCAAGGATTAATGATTATTCCATGTCTAATTACGGCCTAACTAACGACGGGTCAAGATCAATTATGGACATTTATCAGTCCGAGCCATGCCGACTTTTCATCGAGCCCTCCGGACATGATCTTGACCTTTGACGTCAGCTTTGTCCGTAATTTACATCGAATGCTCGTTAAGACTAGATTACCCACCAGACTTTAGGATCGTTTTTCTTTTCGGTCGGTGGGACCTTCTTGCCCTACGGAACCCTTGTTCGAGGTTACAGGTTGAGGGTCCGCAGGCGTAGTGATGGGGCCCACTGATCCAGGAATCAGAGTAGTTTGCGAAAAAGAAGAGAAATCTTTTCCAACCAATTAGGTTAATAAAATACGTTTTAAGTAAACAAGAACAAATAACTGCATGTTGCATGAGCCCTAAGCCCAAACACCTACCCTCCTTCACTCCCAAATATCTGAACCCTCATGTCTTTCCCCCCGCAGCTCCTCACAAAGCTTGGTTTCGGGCGCCGGATCACCGTTTGATCAGTTGGGAAGAGTCAAGCGCATCATCAGCTTCACCATTTGTTCCGACTCCGGGTTTCAGAATGTCTGCATCAGCCGGTAATGATGGGGACAACATTACTCCGCCTCCAGGGACCCCTCAAATAGAACAGCAATGGAATCAGTTAGCAGAACAGATGAGATTGCGACAGGAAGCACAGATTAATAGCCTTATGGAAGCCATCAGGAGCCATGGTTTGGCCGCCAGTCTCAATCCCGATGGCACCTTCACCGTGGAAGAAGAAGAGGACCCCAATCCCACTCTCAGTCGCCCTAATTACTCCAGGATGCCACCACCCACCTCCTATGGTACTACTACCAGAACCCATGCTCCTCGATCTTCGGGTCAGCCAGCTCCCCAGCTACAAACTACTGGATCCATGCAGCCCGACGGGGCGAACCAATTCGCAGTTCCTCAGTGGGGACAAAATCAGTACGGAATGTCTTCTCACGGTTGGGGATATCTCGGAATGCCACAGCATATTGGGATCCCATCTCAGTTCGGAAACGACCAAGCCAGGCCTTCACAACAGCAGTTCAGAGTACCGCAGCAACATTTTGGGATGCCACCACAGTTTGGTTCGGGACAACAGTCAGGAGCCCCTCCTCAGAATGATGCCAGTTCAGATGCTCCTAGCACAGCTCCTACAAACCCATTTCTCACTCAGGGACCAATGGGCCACCAAGCCCCTAATCCAGTTTCATCAGAATCCCTCGGACCGCAATACCCTCTCGGCTACACACCCTCGCCACAGCCCGACATACAGTTCAACAACCAGGGACAACAGCCCGCACCTATGCCTACCTATGAATCTCAGCTCGAAAAACCAAGCTACCCGGCTACATCGGCTGCCTCCGCCCACTCTGCCGGTTGAAAGTCAACAAGCTGCAAGGTTCTATCCCTATGCCCGAGGCTCCTACTCACGCTCCCAGGGGTAATTCGGGCCAAGGACGGAGTTTTTACCTATGTCCCCGGATCGGCCATTCCCTCCGCGATCTGCCGCGGTGGTAGCTCCTCACTCTAGCTCGATCCCGGTGCGAATGCCATGGCTCCACCACAAGACCCTCATCGCTGGTTCATGGAGCAACACAAGGAAATGAAAGCACTGATTGCCGAATTGTGTTGCTAAGAAGTACGCCTTCCGACCTATAGACCGGATTCTATTGTTCCCCTTGCCCCACAAGTTTGTAATGCCTAATCTGGACCTCTTTGACGGAATTTGCATGCTCGAAAACTCATTTGGACACATATACCTTGGCAATGAAGGCCAAAGGATGCACCAATCAGCGGTTGGGCGACTATTTCGATCTCTCCTTGAAATCCGAGTGCTCTAAAATGGTTCTTCCGCTTAAAACCCGAGGCCAGGGCTACGTGGGATCGGATCACCGGTGCCTTTACGAGAAGTACAAAGCTAATTTGGAATGGGAAACAAATAGAGTTGACTTACAGACAACCGTGCAGCGTCCCGACGAGAATGTTAGGGATTTCTACAAGCGGTGGAATCTGAAACTCAGTGAGATGGCCATCCCTCCTTCTGAAGAGGAACAGTTGGACATCTTCCAGTCATGCCTGAAGTCACATCTGAGAACCTCCCTCAGTCATTTCCCGTACTCAGACTTACGTGTTATGGTTAACTCCGCGGCTAAGTTTGAAAAGGCTTACAATCAGCATTTCTTGCACCCGCTTACGGAATCTGAGCTCCTCCCTCCAACACGGTTCCCGCTCCTGTTAAAGGTAAAGAGGTGATCAACTACGCAGGGCAGGAATGTAATAATGCAACTCCTTTTGCTCCCAGGAAACCAGCTGAGCCCAAGCCTCGGGTCATAAACCTCGAAAGCTTCGGAATGCCTCTGAACGACATCTTTAGAGGATTGGTGAAAGAAGGCTTGCTGCGGCCTTTGGAAAATTTCCAACCCAGAAATCCGAATGCTCCCGTGGATACTTCTAAGTTCTGCGCTTTTCATCAGGCCCACGGACATCTAACAGATAACTGCTTTACTCTGAAAAAGGCAATCCAAGGATTGATAGAGCAAGGGAAGTTGGAAGGCCCCGAGGGGCCTAATACAGTCAAAAATCCCTTCCCGAGAAATCAAAACCAGGTGAACATGATTGAAGCCGGAGAACCTTCGCATGTCCAGGAGGATGCGGAAACTGATGAAGACCTCCAAATACCCATGGCCAACCTTGTCGAGGATCCTGAATTCGGATTCCCCCTCAGCCTTGAGGATGGTGAGCAAACCAACCCTCCTTGGTCTCATGTTAGAAATTTCTTGCAAGAATATGAGGCTCGCTATTTCTCGGAGGAAGGGAAAGCCGTCTTTGAAGAAGCTGGGACATGTTCCCGGTCAAATCATGAGAAAACCATTTACACGAGATGGTTAGAGCAATCAAGGAAGATTGAGCAAGAAAGCTTCAGACGGGCGCCTGTATTGGGGCTTATCGGTAAAGAGGCCGAAGAACACCTGGAGTTAGTGCACTTCTGCAAGATGGTTTTGGGAGAAGCCAAATACGATCCCAAGGACAGTGAAAATGAAGAATCAGAGGAGGATTGCTTCTTGCCGCCCCCTCTCACTCTTCCCCCACAGTTTCTGGGAGGAGAAGCGGAGTCGCAATTGCCGCTTCCGGTAATGGGGGCATATGACAATTTCTGCGGCTGCACGCACCCGTTCTCCCCTAACAGATTTGACCGGCGCTCTCTCTCAGCCGAAATCCCAGTAGTATGGGAAGATGATTCTGATGACAGTAATGACAGTGATGTTGATGACGACGAAAGTGAGGAGTCAAATGAGGCCCAAGATCCAGAATCAATCTGGAACAATCATGCCGGAAATGACATCATGGGAGCCGGACACAATGGTTGGTTGTCAGCAAACGACGATGAAGGACCGCCAAAAAATGCGGGTCAGATACCGATGGGGACGGACCCCCACGAAGTACTCCTCGTAAGATGCACTTGTGGTCAGTGCCCGGATACCTCAGAGGATGAAGGACAACAAAGCCCACTTACAGATCTATACATATCCAAAATCCTAGAGCACAATGTTCCCTACAAGGACCTAGTGGGAGAATGGAGAAGGTTCATTGAAGCACTGGTTGAAGAGGGAGGTTTTCAGCAACCGAAAGACGATGAATTCGTAAACGTCATCGGTTCCTTTTCTTCCTTCCCTAAAACAGACGGCATCACAACAGTAAGGGTCACTGCCGAGCCGCTTGAACACACCGAGTGCATGGAGTCACTGAAAAGGGTTATTGATCTAAATGTCTCCCCAGTCGCCTTCATACCCATGGACCCACATGACGCTTTCTTAATTGCTCCTGTACCCGACAGTGGACCCCGGGTACTCCTCATTTGGACCCAGATCTACCGAGCTGTTACGTCAAACTATGAAGGGGAGCGTTGTCTATCCTTTACTTGTGGTTGCCCTGCTTGCAAGGGCGAAAGAAAGAAGATGTATGATGAGATGGAGGCTGATAGCCGTAAGATTGAGGAAACTTCGGAAGACGATTATGAAACCGAAGACATGAAAGCCATGAATTTTCTGAAATTTGAACACGTGGATGTCATAGAGTTCAACACTGCCTACCATGCTTTGGGGAAAGGGTTTTCAGACACTCGATCCAAGAGGATAGTTGAAGATCTGTTAGAGAGAGGGAAACTGACTCCCATCCTCCCCAATGAGAAAGTAACCATGGTCAGATCAAATCCGCCTCGAAACAAAGTAACAATCCTTTTCAGGGTTATCCAAGAAGAGGTCACCTTCCCCGAATGTATTTCAGCTCTCAGAGAAGTCCTGGAAACCGGCATGATACCCGATGCTCCTCCCACGCAGAATGCTATAATCGTCTCCAGCTCTGAGTATTACAGAAAGGAACCAGAGTGGCTGCACTATACCGGAGATGAAATCGAAAAGCCACCGAGCCCTGAGAATAGCAATTCCTTTTGTATGATAACTATGGACAAGGCAGGCTATGAAGGCAAATCGAAGGACGCCCTAGCTCTGTGGGCCATCCAGGGGACAGCAACACAATCCCGGGTCTAAAAGCATGTGACATGGGAAGCAGTTTTAAAAGCTGCCCAGGAAGGAGCCAATACAGCTCAAGCTCAGCCCCTCACCGGTGCTAGACTTCGTCAGAACCAGTGGCCGGTAGACAAAAAGGCTCCCGATTGACCTTGGCGGCATTGAGGAAATCTAGTCAAGAAGCGACTGATGAGGAAGTCAACCTGTTGACCCGATCCGGGCAGATCTACCAGGGGAACCCCAAGACAGATAAGAAGGTAGCAGATCAAGCACCAAGGAAAGACCGTCTCCCCTATGCCAAGACAGCCGAAACTCCTGACCTCGAGAAGGAGGATCCCATGCTCACCCAGCTGAAACAAACTTAGGCCAACATCTCTTTGTGGTCCATGCTTACCTCATCGTACCCCCACAAGCTAAAGCTGGAAGAAAGCCTAGCCCGCACGCTAGTCCCTATTGATGCTACTCCTGATGATGTGGTGCAGTTGATTGGGAACATTCACTATGGGAATATAATCACTTTCACAGACCTCGATCTCCCTCAGTTCGGAGCCGATCATAACGAGCCCCTCTTCATCACAGTCCAGCTGGATGAACGGTGTCTTCCCCGAGTTTTGGTTGACAATGGGTCCGGAATGAATATCCTTCCGACTAAGATCATGAGTCTGCTCGACATCAAATCCACAGATTTAAAGCCTTCCTCCCTCACAGTCAAAGCTTATGACTCTACATCTCGCACAGTACTTGGGGTTGCTACTTTGAACCTCTGGTTTGGCAAGAAGATGATACCTGTGGAATTTCAAGTTATAGATATCCCGATCACCTTTAATGCCCTGCTGGGAAGACCCTGGCTACATCAAGTTAAAGGGGTTGCCTCGAGCCTCCATCAGTGTGTGAAGTTTGTTTCGGATGGGGATTTGACAACCATTTATGGAGACCTAGTCACTTTGGAGGGCACCGATACGGGTGGGATACCTATTCTGGAGAACAAACATGACGAGGAAGGTCTCATGCTAACAGGCTTCACGGTCGAGCCTCCCAAAGCCCAAGTTTGTAACATAGATCTGACGATCACTCGGGACAAGATCCCTCCAGTCTTGAAGATGATGAGAAAAATGAGCTACTGCCGGTCTCGGTGCAGGGAAGCATCAGCAAGGAACTCACAAAGTTATTGAGGTGAAAGGACAGAAAACTCGCCACGGCCTGGGATATGAGGCCACCTCGGTAGACACTACGAAAGAAAAGGAAATTGCCCGGAAAAGGGGAGAAGCTGCCACAGGAAGGGTCCCGATCAACGGCCCTAAACCTCTCCCTTTCAGTCCTCATTTGGATGACTACTTTGTAAAAGGTCCTACACAGCAGGGTAGCGCCCCAGTCAAAGAGCCTACTCCGGCAGAGGGATGGATGAAGTTACAGCATGACCTTAATAAGCTCAGGGGAACCAAGGCAAATCCGGTTCGTAGAATGTTTTTGGATCTACCCAAGATACCTGGGGCTACCAGTACCATGGAGGGTGAGTACACTTTCAAAGGCGTTCCAAGCCTAGTAGAGCAGTTCGAGAAGCTTACCACTGTGGTCCCAACTGTCCAAGAAGGCACAAAGTCTGAGTTTGAGCTGACAATGCCGAAAGCCAAAGCCACAGAAGTCTTTTCAGATGATTAGGATGGTCCGATTATGCAGCAGTTATTCGGAGAAGAGGTTCAGGTGCCAGACCTGATTGATTTCGGTTCAGTCAAAGAGATGATAGCAATGATTGAGAAAGGAGAACAACGCAAATCCCGAGTCATGAGGCCCCTGACAGCAATGCCATTGAAGAATTGGGAAACTCTCTCAGGCCCGTCCGCGACCAAGGAGGAAATGATCACAAAGCTTGGATTGGTTCCCCATCCCCTTGTGTCAACCTGTGTAAAAGTCCTCCGAGTCTCTCATTATTGAGTTCGAGTCTCTCGATTCGTCCGATGGCCTTACGCCTGAAGACTACGAGGTTGTAGCAAACGCTGTATTCCCTTTCGTTCTCAATGAAATGATAAACCTTTCTGAGTATCCCTTGATTGTCACTCTAACTAATGATAAATTAACTAATAACCTAAAAGCAGATAATAATGATTCATTAGAAGCAGACACATTAAATGAACAATATATTAAAGAAATCTTTAAGCAGGTTGTTCAGAAAGAGGAAAATCGATCCCAGTTTGCCGAAGAGGTTTTGACAAGTGTGAATTTGGGAGGCTGAGAAGAGCCTAAAGAGACGCAGATTGGTAGTTTCTTTGAAGGGACTGAAAAGATGCCCTGAGAATTCATGGACGTGTTTGCGCGGTCCTATAAAGACATGCCTGGATATCGCTCGACCCGGAAGCCAAAGAGAACATCGTATACAGATACGGGTTGCCGGCCGAAATCATCTCAGATAATGGATCCCACTTTGAAGGGGAATGCGACGGGGCTGCGGCGAAATCGAGAATAACCCGTCACAAGTCATCTCCTACGAGGCCCCAAACTAACGGAGCCGTTGGAAGCAAAGAAACAAGACTTTGGAAAACATCATTCGGAAAATGGCCGTCCGAGGCAGAGATTGGCCTGACAAGCTTCACCTTGCTCTCTGGGGATACAGAACATCCGTCAGAACGGCAACCGGGGAAACACCGTTTGCTCTTACCTACGGAATGGAAGCCGTGCTCCCAATCGAGATAGAAATCCCCTCACTCCGGGTACTGTTGGAAAGTCAGATCAACGAGGTCGAATGGCTCCAGAGTCGCCATGATGAATTGGCCCTGCTAGATGAACGCCGATTGAGAGCCATGGAACATATATGAGCTTACCAAGGAAGGATGGCCAGAGCCTTCGATAAGAAAGTAAAACATCGGGAGATCAGGGAAGGTGACCTCGTTTTGAAAGAGAAGCCCCCAATCCGCATCAACCCGCTTGGCAAATGGGAGCCTGTCTGGGTCGGGCCATATGTTGTTCAGAAGATTTTCTCCGGAGGGGCCATGCAACTTGCAGACCTCGACGGAAATCCTTTTGTACACCCGGTGAATGGCGATAAGGCTGCGCGTAGATACTACGCATAAAACACCGAGTCAAAAAAAAAAAAAAACAAAAAAAAAAAAAAACAAAAAAAAAAAAAAAAAAAAAAAAAAAAAAAAAACGAAAAAAAAGAGTGCTAAAAGAGTAATACCCAACTAGGTTGAAAACCCGAAAAAGGCGGCCTAGGTAAAAAACAGGGTTGCACCAAAAACAAAACAACAAAAAAAAAACAAAAACAAATTAACCGGGTCGAACTACGGAGACCTGAGCCCTTTAGTCCAAGGGAACGTAGGCAGCCGGAAACGGTTCGGTCTAAAACACAAATAAAAGTCATACTTTTTTATCAATACATTGATCAAGCCATGAAGGCGTTTCGAAAAACTCTAAAGCAATTCACATATTCATTACAGTTAAAAACTTTTTGATGAGTCTAAGCTCGGTTCACTCCTACGACTTACAACCTGCTGAAAGAAACTAAAATACATAATAACTAATGTGTCTGCTACGACAAGAAAGGGATACTCGGAAACCTCAAGATCACTCCAAGCCACTCGTACTGGCTTCTCCCCTCTTCTTTCCTCCTCTTTGGGTCTTCTTCCGCTGGACGGGAAAAATGTCAGTCTTCCTCTTACCAAGCTCTGGTGTAGGGACAGGGTCTATCAAACCAGCGTCTGTCAGGGCCTTAGTAGCCCGAGCCGGCAACATAGGAATCCGCCCCTCCTGTCTCTTGACATAAGACTCGTAGTCAGTCACGACATCCCCGCTCCTATCATGAGGGTTGGCCCTCGCCTCAGCCCTCCTCCTCTCAGAAACCGTCATGTCTTCCACACCAACAATGGCCTCACGCCGTCTCAAAATAGCCATCTGAGTCTCCCCCAAATGCCTCTCGTACCAATCCACGTACCAAGTGGTCAGAAATACATGCCCCGGACGCCTGAGGATAACCCTAGGAGGAATGATGTCATACCTCCATGCTCGGGAAAGAAATGGGAACACTGAAGGATCATCCATCGAAGCAGAAGCCACCACCCTGGTAGCTATGTCCTCAAAACCCTCCAAAGGAATCTTCTCCAAGCCAAACTACCTCCGAACCAGAGCCGAAATGTAAAAACTGGACTGAGAAAGCCCCGGAAGCACAACCACATGAAACCCATCCTGAAGCACTCTCCGAGTCTCTACCCGCCAATGAGGTACCAACCATCTGATATCCATGATCGGCGACAAGCTATCCAATACTCCCATGAGCCCTGATCATCAAGATCCATAGTAACCCCTCTCCTGGCAAAAGTCCAAGGTTTCACCGCATCAGAAGTTTCGCAAAGGACCCCTAGGCGCTCCATCAGCCACATAGTCAAGAGAAATGGGCTGCCCCCGTGCATATACCGCCTCCCGGTAGCCAACCTGTCAAGAGCATGAAGGGTCTCTCCCAGGATCAAGGGTACAACATCCCGGCCCAAACGGCAGTGTACAACCACATCTAGCAAAGCCCGATGACAAATCCCAAAAGAGTAAACCATAAACAAGGTACCAAACATGCAGAGTGCAAAAGCATCCCAATAGGCATCATCAATCAAGCCTAAGCCCCTAAATCTATCAGGAAGACCAGAAATGTCAAAATGATCAGGACCACGGATCATACCTTGTGCTTCCTCCGGAGAAAGATGAAGAAGGTTGCACAACTTTTCAACAAAAGAGGCTCCTCTGGGCAAAGGAATCGCAATCTCCTCCACCTCGGGACCACCAAGCAAAGCCCGGAATTCTTCAACAGTCGGGACCATTTCATTGTAAGAAAAGCAAAAGACATGCCTCCTTGTATCCCAAAATGAAGCGGAGGCCCTCAAAAGCTCATAGTCCGGAACCAATTCTTTGAGAGACCACAAGCATTTTATCTTGTACCTTTCTTCAAAAAACGACCTCCTCTCGTGCATAATCTACCGGGACCAATCCTTGAATTTGTTGAAAAATGACATTTGGATTTCTTTGGACAATTTTGGAGAATTTTTGGTCATTTCCATGATTTTTCTTTCTTCTTCCCCGAAATTCCAGTAAGTTTGAACTGGAGAAGATGGAGTTTCAATGACATTTATGGCCTAAACCAGATCCAACAACCGAAATAAATGAAACCTGTCAGGAGTCAGTCCAATCCGCGCGGACAGGAATGCCTCCCAGTCCAATCCACGCGGATCCTATTGATCCCCAGCAAAATTCTTTTTCACAACTCAAAACCTGCACAAAACCTGTCCAAAACAGTTCATATACCATACATTCACACCCTTGCCAAAAAACTGGGCTCATGCAACATACACATGCATAATAAAAAAAAGTAGGTAACAGTAATCCTAGATCATTACATTCCAAAAAAAAAAAAAAAGTGTGCATGAAAAATAAAACCGTATCTGTCGAAATAAGTACAGTCCCAGAATCAACCAAAAATCATCAGTCAGAATCCTCAGTGGCTGGCGCTTTCCCCCGGTCCCTCTTGCGACTCGGGCCCGCCTCCTCAGTAGTCATGAATATCTCGGGCTCGGGATCGTCTTCCTCGTCTCCAGAGAGAGGCTCGCCTGGATCAACCGGCACGCCACGATAAGGCAAGCCGAGATCCGCAAAGAAATCATATCCGAACGTGAACGCATCGGATCCCTGGCCATGCGAAGATGATCCACCGTGGCGCCAAACATGTCCCTGTCCATGCAAATCCCCGAGAATGACGTGGTCTGGAGGCAGCTCCATGCCGGGATCTATGAGAGGAGAAAGAGGAGTCTCGGTAGAATGCTCGGAAGGAATAGGGGAAGTCTCCCGCTCTATAGGCGCCGGCTGTGCCTGTCTCGCTCTGCCCTGAGCAGCCCCACAGGTAACCATCCTCCTAAGGAACCTCTTGGTTTCGATCACCTGCTTCGTCAGCTTCTCCACCACCACAGCCGGGAACTGCACGGAAACAAAAGCATCAGAAATGATTTGATGCGAAAGAAAAGAAGAAGAGACAGAAGCAGTAAAAAGCCGTACCTTCATATCCGGACGAGGCCGAAAAGCTCATGGGACCCGCTCAGGGATAGGGATTTGCACTCTCAATCTAACCCCATCCTGGACATATGAAAAGTTCGATCGAGGGTACCGCACAACCTCCTCCCCCTCTCTCTCTAGCACCTGAGGCATCCTCAGCCTCCTTAAGATAAATCGCGAATAATCCTCGCTCGCCACAAACCTCGAGAAGTGCTCGCCACCTCGATAGTCACCCCAGGTCTCCAAGCTCTCAGTCGGATGCATCATGTCAGCAGGAGGCTCCATCGGTGTCATCAGAGGCGCACCCTCGCCATGTTGGCGCGTCACTCTCTCCCCCAAGTAATATACATCACAGGTCAAACCCCTCAAAATCCTACGCTCCACAGTCCACCTCTCTGCACCCTTCAGCTGCTCCACCTCGAAGCGGCCCCAGGGGTAGAACCTCATCCCCTCGTCCGTCTCAGCTCTCATCAAAGGCAGGCAATCCTTGTACTTAAGGGTCGTGCGCCCCCTGGAACCTATCTTCTCCCGAGCATGCTTGGTCCAGGAGAGCATAGCCGGATATGCCCCGATGTGCTCCGCCGGCTGCCGCCACATCGTGACATGAAAGAACTCCAGAGCCCATACCTGCGAAAGGTAAATATCACATCAATTAAGTGCGGAAAGAAACAATGTGTGCTTAAGGAAAAGAAAAAGCAAAAGCTTATACCTCCAGAGGGAACTCAAAGCACGTCAGGGAGCTGACAACCTTCGGCATGTATCGATCGAGCAAAATATAGCTCTGCCGGCCCGGCCTCCCCCAAGATACCTCTCCAGCCATCTCCACGTCAGTCAACGTCTGCAGCAGGGCAAATACCGCCGTCCCCTCGGCGTGTCCAAAAAGTGTGCTCGAAAAAGCGAACCACAGAAAAGCCCTGGCAATCTGCACAGCAGCCACTCTCTCGTCCCCAGCCTCATAACTCTCAATGCTCTCCACGATCTTCTCGTGGACCACAGCATACTCCATCCCCATCCCCTTTTTGGGAATGGAGGTAAATCCTAGAAGATCCTGCAGCTCCCGATCACTGTAACCATCTCTCCACTCAATGCTTTGTCCTTTAAAGGACAGGCCCGTGATCGCAGCATAATCGAAAGGTGTGACCGTAGCCTCGCCCCAGAAGAAATGGAATGTGTGGGTCACGTCCCACCAGTGCTGCGCCAAAGCAAAAATCAGGCCCTTACTCTTGGGGAACTTGAGCAACCCCCTCAGACACTCGATGAACTCATACAACCCAGTCCCAATGACGATCTGTCTCGGACTCATCAAATCTCCTCTGCCCAAGACTGGAAGCCGATCCCACAGGCCGATCACAGCCTCCACTGATCCCCGAGTCTTCAGCTTATTCAGCTGCTCCGTCACAAAATGATCTCCACCCTGCAATTGAAAGAAAAACAAAAATGTCAAAAAAAAAAAAAAGAGAAAAATTGCATTTGCATTTAAAAGCATACACATGCATCATAGACATAAAGTTTTGAAAAAATTCGGCAGCATAACGGCATATAATGGACTCAGCCCCATTTTTCTCGCACAAAAGAAAAGACTTTTGAGCAATCACCATTCATCATCCATTCATGCATAAAGAGACATGTCAATAACATTGAGTCAACGGAAGCTAAACTCCGTCCCATTTTTCATAAAATAGCATACAGAAACAATTTTCCACATTCATACATTCAATCAACGGAAGCAAAAACCCGTCCCATTTTTCACAAAAAATCATAAAGCATGCATGCATACATTCATATCATTCAATAAAAACATCATCTCATTGCAAAAATCCTACATACAACAAAAGAAGTCCGTCCCGGATTCGGGCAAATTTTCGTCATCTCATATTTCAAAAAAAAAAAAATGGCAAATCGCCCATACTCTTTTCAAACAAAATGCATATTTTGATTACCCACATACTCACTGCAACATGCAAATCATCAGAGTCCCATTTCAATGCCAAGAACACAATTTTCGGATTAAAAAAAAAAGAAAAATCATAAAAAATCAATCTCAAACAAAAATCGACAAAGGAAATGAAGAAATTCGAAGTATACCGTGCGAAGACTCGGATCAGTGGACCAATGTTGCCACGCATCGGGATATGGCTCCTCCGCAATCGATTGCGAAAGTGAGTAATGCCTCCTCATCCTCACAAGTTCTAATCGCCTCTCCGCAATCGGGCCGCGTCCTTGGCCTTGAATGGCAACTCCCCCGTGTTCCATTGCTCGAAAAATCAAAGAAAATGGAAGAATTTCGAATCTTTTTTGGCCAAAAATGGCTTCTCTCTCTCGCTTTCTCTCTCTTCTCTCGTGAAACTGAAAAAAATTGTAAGGAAGAAGAAGGAGGGCGGCGCCCTTTTAAAACACATGCAGGAATACTTTCCCATCCGCGCGGATGGAATTGAAGGGCCAAAAAGACAGTTTTGCCCTTTAAAATTTCCAGATTCTGCAGTTTGATCCCAGACTTAACAGGGATAACCAAAGTTAACCCAAGTTAACCCCCTTTTCAAAAGAACCCAACGGCAGTAAAACGTAAGTCCGATTTCATCAACGAAAGTTAACGGAATCCCGTTTCTTTCCTCAATTTCATCCCCGGCAATAAAACTTAAGTCCAATTTCATCAACGAAAGTTAACGGAATCCCGTTTCTTTCCTCAATTTCATTCCCGGCAGTAAAACGTAAGTCCAATTTCTCCAACGAAAGTTAACGGAATCCCGTTTCTTTCCCCATTATCATCCCCGGCAGTAAAACGTAAGTCCGATTTCTCCAACGAAAGTTAACGGAAACCCGTTCCCAGCAGCTTTCGAACTACGATTGGCTTGATTCCTCTTAAGGATACGTAGGTATCCTACCATAGGTCCAGCCACTCGACCAAAACGGTCATCCCCTTCCCCGGCAGCAAACGTGAGACCGGCCACTTCAAATGAAGTCCACCAAAGGACCATCAATCCCAAATCTTTAAGGTCTGAGGCACCTAAAACGCCATCATCCAGGTTCGAGGCACCTAAAACGCCATCATCAAGGTCTGAGGCACCTAAAACGCCATCATCCAGGTTCGAGGCACCTAAAACGCCATCATCAAGGTCTGAGGCACCTAAAACGCCATCATCCAGGTCTGAGGCACCTAAAATGCCATCATCCAGGTTCGAGGCACCTAAAACGCCATCATCTAGGTTTGAGGCACCTAAAACGCCATCATCAAGGTCCGAGGCACCTAAAACGCCATCATCAAGGTTTGAGGCACCTAAAACGCCATCACCAAAGGTCTGAGGCACCTAAAACGCCATCATCATCAAGGTCTGAGGCACCTAAAATGCCATCTTCAAGGTCTGAGGCACCTAAAACGCCATCATTAACAGGTTGACACCTCAAAATAGTCATTCCAGGGTCAACGTTGAAAGACCCGAACTACGACTGGCTTGATTCCTCTTAAGGATACGTAGGTAGCCTATCATTAGGTTCAGCCATCAGACCAAAATGGTCATTCCTTTCCCCAGTCGTGCGAATATACAACTCTAGCCATCAGACCAAAAACGGTCATGTCCTATCCCCAGCAGAGTTTCTTTTAGCAATCGACTGCAGAACTCGCTCATCAGGTTGACATCCTAAAATAGTCATTCCAGGGTCAACATCGAAAGACCCGAACTACGACTGGCTTGATTCCTCTTAAGGATATGTAGGTAGCCTATCACCAGGTCCAGCCATCCGACCACTTTGGTAACCCCCTTGTCAAATATGGAGCCTTACTCTTATCGACGACCCTACTTCCTTCGAAAGTGCCATCGCCGAGGGGCTACTGTAAGTGCTCCAATTTGATTTGTTAGTATTTCCGTTAGAAAACTAACGAAAGCCTTCACATTCTTAACCTAAGCCTTAACTTCTCTAACAAAACCTAACTTTTCTAACAAAGCAAGGGTAAGTTGGGGATTGCTATTTAGAGTTAAGCATGGTAAAGAATCTCACAAAAGAGAAAAATTCGAAAATAGTAAGCTGTAAAACACAACTGGTTGCTTATTTTGAAAATATATTCCCTTTGTCCAAAGCCTGGAGCAGCATTTAATGAACAGTGCACGCTTACATACATATCCGCGCGGATGGAAATGAAATTTCCAGAGGCCTATAAATAGAGCCCCTCAGTCTCAGAAAAACCATGAACAAAAGGAAGAACAACTCACTCACAATAGCACTGGCGAAAATATTATAGAAAACAGTGGAAATTCCCTTGAATTGCCACCTTTTTCTTAATCATTTTCCCAAATCTCACTCACTAAACACTCACTAAATTCAAGTCTCAAACACAAACACAAGGAAGATAGGATACCACCATTGGTAAACCCTCCTTCTCCTTACCTTAAACCTCCCTCATCCATGCATGCATCTCACATTTCAAAGATGTAACTTGTTTGTTGTCCATCCCTTGCCCTAGATCCAAGAGGATCACCATGGATGATCTTCTACAAGGATCAACATTCCTTTCAAATTGTTTTTACTTACTTACAAACATTTTTCTAAACCTAAAATCAATTTTCATACATAAAATCTTGATTTCAAGTTAAATCTCCCCCATCCCAAGCAAATGAAGTGCTTTAAGTCCTAATGTACCCTAAGGATGGCTTGATATAGTAGATCACCACTAAACAAGTTTAGTGATCACTAATCAAAGCCTAAGGAAATGGGGACAAAGCATGGATGCAAACCCCCTTTAAATCACATTTTCCTTCTTGAGAATGTTGCTGTCCAGTAGCCTTTCTCTAAGACCTCTGTCCATTGTCTAATTTTTTGGACACAGAAAACTTGGAATTTGGTGTTGACTAAAAAATACTTTTTGTAGACAACATCGATAGTATTCCAGAAATATTTTTACTTTATTTTTTTCATGAGTATAACTCCATTTTTCAAATTATTTTCTAAAAGTCAGTTTAGCAGTCTCTGGAAATCCAGATTTCACATCTGTGATTTCCATAAGGTTTTGGTCCTTCAAATCATCTCCAATCATAAAAATATTTTGCAGTAACCTTATTTAAGATGTTTTGAACAACTTTCATTCTCTGACTTTCCTCATATTATGAATTTTTAAAAATCTTAAATCCATTTTAAAATCAAGTGTCCACTGTCTTTTTCATTCTGGCAGAATTGACTTTCAACTTCAAGGAGTCTTTTGAGTACCAAAACTCAATCCTAAAATCATACCAAAAATCATGAGACTTGTTTAATGTCTTACAAAGAGTTATCTATTTTTAGTTCTCTCAGTTTGCACTTATTTTAACTAAAAATAAACACACACACACACACACACACAAATGGTTTCAAATTAGGAAGACTCATTTTACGAGGCATTCCGGGTGAACCCTAACGTTCTTCCCGGAGTGTAACGTGACCTCCAAACCCAAATCTCTAATCTCGGGCATTTTTCAAAGTTTTGGCCCTTAAAATAAAAATGGTGTGGCGACTCCCGTTTTTTAAAAATGATTTTCAAAAGAAAAATTGCGGCGGGGCACATTCATCACACGAGGGCCCTGGATATCCCCGAGATCTCCCGCTCCCACGCGCTAGGCTGGCGTACGAGGGGCTGGACGGTTCGCGCAGACGACTGGTGATCCCGATCCCAGAGGAGCCGAGACCTCAGTATAGGGTGGATCCCAACGCTTCGGTGAGCACTTTTTGATTTTCTGCATTTGATAGTGGCATTCTGCAAATGTTGCATCTGTACTTTCTGCTTGTCTTTTGATAATTTTCCTGGTTCGCAGGTGTTTGGCCATACGTATAATCAGGCCATGAGACAGTTGGACGGGTGGGACACCTACGCTAGGAGGCTCGTGGCGTTCATGAGGTGCAGTTCCCGGAGGAGCGTGGATGTTCGTGAGCCGAGGCCATCTAGGCCGAGAGGTTCGCCTGCTCCCACGGTTGGTGGAGAGGACTTTGCGCAGGGATTTGGCCAGTTCGCGGGCGGAACGGCTGGGTTTGGAGCTCATCCTTCTTCGAACTCGGGGCACGAGAGGGGAGAGTCTTCGAGTTTGCAGGCGCCGAGGAGGCCTTTCGCGTATTCCCGCCTGGAGGAATTTGGAGATTTCTTTTTCTCGATGGATCCGGCACCTGCGGAGCAGTACGTCGAGTGCTCGGATAACGAGCAGGACTCGGAGTAGTCCTTCTTTTATTGCTTTCTTTTAGACAAAATGTATGTATTGTCCGAAACAATTTGACTTGTATTGTATTTGAAAAGGCGCCCTTGGGGCGGAACTGTACTTCGCACATCTATTCAGTGATCACCTTCTTTTTATTTTTGGCAAATAAGCAAGTAGGTTAATCAAAAATAAATAATATGAAACATGCATGAAAAATTGAACGGGTCAAAATTTATGCCTATATGCACTGATTATTAATTAATTGCACTGTTGCACGAGACCGGGGCGGAAGAGGTGTTGGCTTTGGTTGAATGAAACCAGGGGTAGCACGCAGATTCATAAAGGATGAACAGGGCCTTGTTTGGATTTGCTTCCAATTTAGGAGCAGCTGGCTGCAGAGTTGACCAAGTCAACTGCAGAGGGAGTCCGGCCGGTCTGAGAATGAAATTCAAGAGTCTTTTAAATTGCAGTTTCAGCTTTGCAATTCGTAAGAAACTGCGCCTTTGCTTTGATCAGTTGGCTGAATTGCTTTCCAATTCCTAAGGCTTCCTTCACTTTCTTTCATGGCTCCCTTTCCTAAGCTATCGTCTCGGATGCAAGAGCGATACTTGGAAGATTTCCGGTCGTGGAGATACGGAACCATACAGAGGCAAAACAAGGGGTTTTCGAAGGCATTACGGGGATGAAATCTGTTTGGGCTTTTGAAGGAGCTCATGCCAGGTTGGGATCTTTTGAGAGGCGGCTCGCCTTACAGGGATGTGCGGAGGAATGTGCTGTACAACTTCTCGTACAATGAAATCACTCCTACATTCGAAAGATTTACAGGGCCCATTCAGGGAGGACCTCGAGACGGAGCGGCTAGTTCTTCCTTATGCTTTGGTGGCATGGCCAGCTCTTGAGAAGCTAGTGTCTTTGCTTGGTATCTAGAAGGGCATACGGAGATGTTGATCCGAAGCACTGATTATGTCAACATTTCGGGAGCTGCCCGGAATAGATTTGCCGAGTGGTGAGGGGAGCATTTTTGCGTGGGGCCAGCGTTTTCTGTGTAGCAGCGATCGCTACTCTGTTCACGTTCAGTCCCTGGGTGTGTGCCATCACGAGTGTCTTTATCGACCTGGCTTGATGCGGTGCTTGGGAAGCGGGGAGGCATCGTGCCTTTGGTCAGTTGCAGGCGAGACCGTTCCACGGCCCCGCATGGAGATTGGATGGCTGGCAGGCTTGGCACAGATACGTGTGGGGAGGAGTCCCGCTATGCTTACTATGTGAGTTGAGAGAAAGACTTGCGAGATGATGCCCGAGATGCCAATGTCTTGTGACCGCTTGGGTCCTTCTCTCGACGTCCTTCTGCGGTGATAGGGGCGATCACAATTTTAGTGAGCGAGGCTGGAGCTCTGGATGGCCCGGACTTCCGCGTGCATCACTTTGCGATGGTGGGTTTCCCATTTGGAAGATTCTGGACTTGTCGGACCGCTCGGGAGAGAGTCTATTGGTTGTTAGATTGCAAGGGGGCTTGTCTCGGAACGTCTTTCTACATTCCATCGTTGGTTACTGTGACGATCGGGCAGCCCGCTGGAGAGACAGGTGCCATTGACGGAGCTTGAGTCAATGCTGTTAGCAACCTTTGAGTTGGGATCTCTGGCGATGGAAGATCCTTCGATGTTATTCTTTGCTCACACGATGGTGGCAATACACGTCCTTTTTCACTGCCCGGGTTCTCTTTCACCGGAGAGAGGGCATTGCACATTATGTCTACAGCGGTTATACGAAAGCTGGCTTATGAAAGAGTGTATAGGGGAGACACGAGATGGCTTTATCTTGTGGAGACAGGGATGAGGCCTCTGGGCTGCTGATCACCTTGACGGCTCGACCTTGAGGAGGACCGAAGCGAAAGGGCTAACCCTCCGAGAGATCGTCTTGGGAACGACATGGATACGACTATGAGGGTACAATGCGTCCTGATTGGGAGGCCAATCAAAAGCACGGTACATGATGGCTAGAAGTGAGGCGGCTCGAGACGAGCTAGGGAAAGGGCTGCGTTGACCGGCTACGGGTTTGACGGAGAGCGTCGGGGAAGGGTCCACGAGCCAGGTAAGAGAAAGGACTACCGGAATATTCCACACTGTGAAGGTGAAGAACTTGCTCGCCGTGGGAAAGGGAAGGGGAAAGAAGGATGAAGGACCAAAGTATGAGGAAACTAGGTTGACCCCCTTCTTTGCATCCCAGTATCCTTGTAGCCATAATGTCATTGCGGACACATTAAGCTGATTAATGTTTTATTGTAGTTTTGCTAAGCGTGTAGCGAGTCAAGAGTTGACACAGTGCTTGAACTCATCAAAGATTGTTTTAACACGTAATGAATTTGTAGGTTTAATTGAAGGAAGAGTTTTTCGAAACACAAGCAATTGATGCTTATTGTATTTTTTGTTTTTGAGACCGGGCAAATGATAGTAAGTTTGCCTGACGTTCCCCTTTTACAATGTGGACTAAGGGGCTCGAGAGTCACCGCATCAGTTCGACACTTTTAGAGTGAATTTGAGAAAAACAAAGGAGGCAAAAAAGAAGTGCGACCGCATTGTTTTTACGTTGATCATTAGCGGGAATGTATCTTCAGGTTAGGTATTACTCTTTTAGCACTTTAATTTTCTTGGGGGTGAGTGTATGGGGAAGGAGAGAGTTGACTCGTGCTCTTCCTCAAAGCGAAAGTAGCTCTGCGGAGCTTGCTTCCGTTCACGGGGTTAACGAAAGGGTTCCCGAGTCCAAGATCTGCTGCTAACTTCATGGCTCCTCGAGGAGAAGATTAGCATTATACGCACGAAGCGGTCCTATCGGGTGAGGCTCCAGCCACTTTAGAGGGATTGAAAATTACTGCGTAGGAAGGCTTTTCCTTTTAGCACCAAGTCGCCTTCTCTAATGTCTCGGATCTTGACTTTCTTATCGAATGCTCGGAGCCGAATTACTTTGCTTTCTGGTAGGCTCGAAGTGTGTTCAATGGCTTTCAATCTGCGCTCGTCGAGTAGAGCAAGTTTGTCGTGACGGACTACGCACATGGCCATTCGACTTCATTGATCCCGTTTTCCAAGAAGGACTCGGAGGGATGGAATTTCCAATTCCCACGGGTAACATTGCTTCCATTTCATAGGTAAGCGTACGAGAGCAGAGGAGTCTCCCCTGTGGCGGTTGATTTGATGTTACGTATCCCACGAGAGGGCTTCAGATGCTTAACTTTTCGGGCCGGTCGAACCTCACGGTGGTCATCTTCGATTCATCATGGCGAAGGAGTCTTGTTCTTTGCCTCTCTTGCACACATTGGTTTGTGAAGTACAGTAAGGAAGACTTGTGACAGCGTGACTACGGGTCGGTCGGCGGAGTTATTGGTCCAATCTCCTCGAAGTGAGTCCCATTGTCGGATATGATCTCGTTGGGCACTCCAGAGCCCATCGGCGCGTGATGTTCTCTTTTGATGAACTCGGCCACCTTCTTAGAATTCGGTACCTTGTACGATGCGGCTTCTACCCATTTGGTGAAGTAGTGGAAACTGCTATGACTAGAGATGAACTCGTGCGGCCATTGCTCCCTTGGGTGGAGTGATCTTGCCCGATAGCGACGTCGATTCCCCGTATCAGCTGAAAGGCCGTGGTGTAGTCATGCAATAGAGTTCATGAGGAGGATGTGATTGAGGTTGGAGAACCAGTTGACATTTGTGCCCAACTTCGGACGAAGCGGATGCGATCTTTGTTTTCACGTCGATATCCAAATAGTATCCCATATGGAGAATGATGTGTGTCAATGCTCAGGGGCGTTCAATGTGCGGACCATGAGTTTCGTGTGAACTTCGTTCGTTAGCTTCGGCTGGCTTTTCTTTGTTTACACGCCTTTGAAGGAGTGGCCCTTGGTGGCGCTTCTTGTACAACGCTATTACCCCCGGAGATGACGAAATGGGAGTGCCCCGGAGCGTTTTAATGCCATCATGTTTTTGGCTTTGATCCCTTCTTTGTATTTTCCATCTTCATTTGTGAAGGAAGCTTCTCCAGTTTTTGAGAGTCTTTGGTATATTTGATTGTACCGGGGTTCGTCGACATCGTCTCATTTTTATTTCGATCTCACGGCAATAGCGGGTGTTTCCCGTGCTGCCTATTACGAGGGTTTTACTTGATTTCCCATTGAGGAATTTTGACAAGAGAGGCGAGAGGTTGCCGGGGCATGTGAGGCGGTTTCACTGTCTCTTGAGAATAGTGAAAAGAGATGTCCTTGAACGTAGGCAATGAGCTCCTCCATGTACGCGTGGTACTTCTGAGGAAGTCCAGAATCTACCAATTTCCATTTGTTGGACACTTGATTGATGATCAATGCTGGAGTCTCCGTATACTTCCAGTTCTGAGATGTTTGCGCTCGAGGGCGGCTTCCAGGACCGGCTGCACGAGGCTTCGTATTCTGCTGCATTGTTGATTTGTTTCAAAAAATTCAGCTTGATGGCTATGGGAGTATGCTCGTCCTTGGGATCGACAAGGAGCATTCCAATACCATTCCCCTTCTTGTTGGCTGCCCCATCGAAGAAGAGTTGCCAGCGGTTTGCGCTGTCGAGTGAGAAGATTTCGTCGTCCGGAAATTGCGGATCAGGACCCTTGGGTTCACTGCTTGGGATGTCGGCCAGCTGATCTGCCATTACTCTGCCCTTCGTGGATTTTCTGACCATGTACTTGATGTCGAACTCAGCCAGGAAGAATGACCACTTGGCTAATCGCATTGACAGGGATGGCTTGTCAAAGAGATATCGGATGGGGTCCATTTTGGAGACCAGGAGCACTGAATGTGACTGCATGTAGTGTTTCAGTTTCCCGACTACCCATACCAAGGCGATACAAGTTTTCTCTAATGCTGAGTAGATGAGTTCACTTCCTTGAAGCTTCCGGCTTACGAAGTAGATTGCATGCTCAACCTTGGAATCTTTCTATTCTTGTGCCAGCATTGCTCCAATCGACGTGACTGTTACTGTCAGATATAGGAGTAGTGGCTTGTCTTCATGTGGCGGACACAGAATTGGGGGATTCACCAAGTAGGTCTTGATTTTCTCAAAAGCTGTCTGGCACTCGGAGTCCCATT